>BQKN01033644.1:0-10001 GCA_022839385.1 Asparagus kiusianus
ATATTCTCCACCCAATTCCCTGTATGTAACCTTGTGATTATCAGTTTTATTTTAAGTAATTGTGCATGAAATATTGAAATGTTGTGCACTAGCACAGTGTTACTGTGGAACAATTTTCGTAAAACTATAAAAAATAACTGTGGCCTAGAACATGTCCAATTAAGATGAGTGTGTCGTCGAGTCGACACTATGATAAATAATAATAGTCAAAGAAACCTCACACGGGGATATCTGTATCGAGGGTATAGCCATGCTATGATAGCACGCTTATGAATCATAATTTTGACGGAAGTTGTATTCATGCACAATCGGACCTATTGGAAGTCATTAAGTGATCACACATGTCATCAAGTGATCAAAGTCAGTTTTTACGCAATAACAAATACTTCTTTTAAATCACAGGTACATTCTCAGACATCTACTCATGTTCTTTTTGAGGATTCCCATCGCATTACTAATACTTATTTTCCACCTCACTCACATGTTTATGTATCTGCATAAGTCTATACGTGCTTATATATAAGTAATGTGCTCGGTAAGTTATTGTCCATCTAATTAGTATCATCTAAAGTATAAGTTTAAAAGCATAAAGTCGTGAATGGCTCTCTAAATGAAGTTAACCTACTAAGCAGCACGAGATTCATGTTCTCAAGCGCTATTCACATAGTTATGAGAAAATAATTAGACAAATAATAAATATTAGTCTAGTAGTTTTGATAAGGAAAAGAAAAGTAAGTATGTTTGGAGAGTTCACAAACTCGCAGTTTTACAATTATTTGTAGTATTAAGAGCTTGAATAAAAAAAATCGGAAACACACACACACACACACACACACACACACACACACACACATATATATATATATATATATATATATATATATATATATATATATATATATTCTTGACTAAAATAGTTTTACTTCATTTGAAAATATCATGCCTCAAATATATATATGTATAAAGGAAAATTTTTGCTACTTGACATTAATAAAGAATATTATTCTTGTTGACAAAGGAAGAACTACCGTTTTATCATGAAATTATTTTGTAGCAAAAATAGTTTAAAAATGTGTGTGTGTGTGTATATATATATATATATTATATATATATATATATATGTGTGTATATATATATATATATATGTATATATATATATATATTTATATATATGTATATATATAGTTAAGTAAAATTATTTTACTACATGAAAATCATTAAACTGTATCTCTCTTGTCCAAACTATGTTAACTTACAATATAATTGAACATAGATGGACGTGTTGTTTCCCAGCATGCAAGGATCTAACTGCAGCATTAAAGAATCTACTAAACAACTAAATTGGGAGGGGAAAAAACAATACACCATGAGATCAAGGATCAGGGTCAAATACGTTCCCACAAACAAAACAAAGCGCATAGTAGTTTATGCATGAACTCTGGGTATTAATAGCTAATAAAAAAATATTTTACTTTACACGTTAATACCTACAGGTAATTAGCAAAAACCTAATGACAAAGGTATACAAGATCGCATAAATAAATCTACTATGCAGTCAAGATTGAGGAAAAGTTCAGTCATATTCGAAGATATGGACTTCTTTTACTAACTTAAACTATCATACAAAAATTTAAAGAGGAAAAATTATGCTTGCATCATCCAAAGAACTCTGAAAAGGAAAGAAAACCCTATCCGTTCCTTTCCAAACTCCTGATGTCCTCTCTATGTTCTTCTTTTTCTTTTTTCCTATATGGGTTGGGGCGGGAACGATAGAGAAGAGGGAATTGGTTTTTAAGAGAAAATTTTGATAAGAATATCTCTAAGATCAAGAGTTTTTTAGCTAAATCTTGTAAACGTGGAGAGGTGATTATGAGATACCGTCGAACTTCTCTCTATTCATGGGAGAAGAAAAGGGGAATTGCATGAAATTAGTTAGGTTAGATAAGATTTGGTTGGGTTGAAATAAAAACATTTATGTGTTGGCTACAAAGCTAAATGACCCATCAGCTAAGTCTGCCTTCAGAGAGGAAAAAAGTTCCATGTAGACATTCCTAGCTACTAGCTTAGCCCAATAATCATATACCCAAACAGGTTATTACATATTACCCACCTAAAAAATATAATAAAATTCATTTTCAAAACTTTATCCAAGTATAAGAAGAACCTGATGTTACCTATAGCAAAGAGATGTGGGTCTCATCTCGCACATGCCGTTGAAGCTATGATATGTGAAACACATCATGTAATCCCGCTAATATTAGAGGTAGTGCTAGTCTATATGTCATCTCTCCTACTCTCTCCAATACCTTGAATGGACCGATGAAACACGGACTACTGCTCGCGATTGCTAAATCTGATAACTCCTATGGTGGAGATATCCTCAAGAAGACATGCTCTATAATCTGGAATTATAAAGGTCTCCTCTTAATAGCAGCCTAGCTTTTCTGCCTATCCTGAGCTGACTTAAGCCGATCTCGTATCGTCTTTATTTTCTTTACTATCTGCACTATCATCTCAGGCCCTAGCTGACGCCGCTCTCCCACGTCATCCTAACATGTATGAGATCTATATTTTCTCCCATATAAAGCATGCCATCTGGATGCTAGCCTAGTTCCTGTTATTATAAGAAAACTCCATCAAATGTAAGTGGTCTTCCCAAGAGCCCTTAAAATCTAGCATGCATGCCTGTAACATGGCAGAATCTGTATAGTGCTCTTATTGTCCATCTGTCTGAGGGTGATAAGCTATGCTGTAACGCAGTCTAGTCGCAAGATACTACTGTAAGCTCCTCTAAAAATGTGATAAAAATCGAGTGTCTGTTGGATGCATGCTAACTGGTATCCTATACAAGCGTACTATCTCCTTCATGTACAGCTTCGCTAAACACTCCGTTGTCTTTCCAATCCGAAATGGTATGAAGCGAACCGACTTGGTAAGTTGGTAACTACTATCCATACGATGTTGTTTCCCTTCTAGCTCCTCGGTAGGGTTATGAAAAAGTCCATTGTAATATGTTCCTACTTCCACTAAGGAGTGGGAAGATGCTACTATAACCCGGTAGTTTTCTAATGCTTAGCATTCAACTATTGACATACTAGGCATTTTGACACAAATCGGGCTATTTCCATCTTCATTCCTAGCCATTATTAATGCTCTCTCAAGTATCGATGCATCTTTGCCCCTGGGTGAATAACAAGCACTGAACTGTGTGCCTCCTCTAGGAACTTTTTCCTGACATCGCCCTTAGGCACACAATCTACCATCTTTAGCAGTACAATCTCTTCTCTATCGGAAAACTCTAATGTGCACGACCATATTGGGGACGAATACCCTTGAGTAAGCAGCCGAAAACTACATCAAAATATTTAAGGGAAGGAGAGAAAGGATGAGTTTTTTCTGTATCTTTTTTATTTCCTCATGGAGCCTCTTTTATAAGGGGAAAAAGACTTGATATGAAGAAACGGAAAGAGATATTGTAGCCTAAGAATTTCTCATGTTCCTGAGAACGTGAGAGCTAACTAACTTTAATTAATAATTAATTAATTACTTTAGTTTGTTATATATTGATATTTGATTTGGTTGGCATCGCAAGGATCCATCCTCGTGTATCTATAAATCAATTCTCTCCCCAGGTTCTACTTGTTTTTTAAACTTTTGGTACTAAACACCCTCGAACTTGGTAGCCTTAATCCGATCTACCAGAGTTGACTGTAACTGAAGATTCATCAACCGTCTCTCTGTTTCAGGTAAAATAGTCTCTATGTCTATCCTTTAGAACTTAGCTAACAACTCCCTTAGAACTTAGCTAACAACTCCCGTTGCCTGATAAGTCTCATCGCCATAGGCTTCCTGTTCAAATTATCGGATACCACATTCACCCGTCCTGGGTGATATTGCAAATCAAGATCATAATTAGCTATAAGCTTTAACCATCTGCGACGTCTCATATTGAGCTTTTTCTGTGTGAAGATATATTTTAAACTTTTATGGTCTGTATACACCATTCTCTGCCCCAAAAACCAGTGCTTCCAGAGCTTCAATGCAAATATGATTGCTGCCAACTCCAGATCATGAATCAAGTAGTTCCTCTCGTGCATCTTTAGTTATCTAAACTCATAAGCTATTATCGACACAATCTAAACCCAAATCGAAAGCATCCGTGTGCACTATAAGTCTTCCTGACTCATCTAGAATTGTCAAAATGGGACCCGTCAACTTCTTCTAACCCATCAAATTTTGCCTTACGCTTTTAAGTCCACATGAACTTGCCCTCCTTTCGGGTTAGACTACTAAGTGGTCTTCCAATCTTTACAAAGTCCTTTTATGGATTTTCTATAATATCCTGCCTTCCCTAATAAACTTTGCACTTTTCTAGCCGATGTAGGCGTATCCAACCTCAACACTGCATCAACCTTTTTTTGGTCCATAGAGATACCTGCTTCTGAAATCACATGCCCTAAGAAGGACACTTGCTCTAACCAGAACTTACACTTGTTCAATTTTCTCTAGAGCTTCTCCTTTCGCAGGATTTCTAACACAATTCGTAGATGTTCTACATGATCTTCTCTGATCTTAGAGTATACAAGAATGTCGTCGACGAACACCACCACAAGCTGGTCAAGATACTGAAAGAACACCTTGTTCACTAAGCTCATGAATGTGGATGGAGCATTTGTCACTCTGAATGGCGTCACCAGGAACTCATAATGCCCGTACTATGTGCAGAATACAGTCTTGGGTCTGTCTTCCTTCCTCACCTTTAGTTGTTAACCTGACCTGAGGTTCAGCTTAGAAAACATCCTAGCTTCTCCGAGCTGATCAAAGAGGACATCAGCCTTATGAATTTGGTACTTATTTTTTATGGTAACCCGATTCAACTCACTGTAGTCAATACACATCCACCGGCAACCGTTTGGCTTTGGCACTAACACCGATGCTCTTCAAGGTAAAATACTAAGCCTGATAAATTTCTTATCGAGATACTCCTGGACCTACTTTTGCAACTCCTAAATCTGCTATCGGCATCTGGTAAGGCGGTTTAAAGATAGGTGCAACTGTTGAAATTAAATCAAAACGAACTCTTGTCTCTGTCTGGTGGCAAACCTAGCAACTCATTAGGGAAAACATCAAGAAACTCTTCGACAATTGGTGGTACAGGTGTTTCCTCTTCCTTTATCTAAGTTAATATTCCGTCCATGCCTGCTCGATACTCTGCTTGCTCCATTACTTTGCTAGTGCACATAAACTCCCTCTGAGTGATCTGGTGTCTTGAACACTATGCTTCAGCGTTGGCAGTTGATAACCACGTGACAATTGTAGAGCTAATCCATTACCAAAGTAACATCGAACCTGTTAATTGCAATTTGCAATTACTAACAAGTCTGCAAATAGTGAAATTACCCTAGAGGGGGGTGAATAGGATAATAAAACAATAAATATGTAATAAATAAAATTCAATGCAACACAAGACACAAATTGAATGCTAAGGTATTAAATAAGGAGGAAATTTAAAAAATAGTTATCCAAGATGACACGACGATATGTTCACGGGGTTCGGTCTTTCGACCTACGTCCCCGACCACCTCTCCCGATGATAACTACACTATCACACCCGGTTTGGAAGTCAGAACTTCTTCACAACGATCTCCCCACGAGATCCTACAATCCTCACAACGATCTCTTGAAGATCAATCTCACCACACAATCACAAGATGAAATAAAAGAAAATCTCTCACAACAATCCTATGACAAGGATCAAGAGATAAACAAATCAAGCTTAGAGGTTTGTGGGATATGAAATTGAGAAACTAAAAACTTAGAAACAATTGAGAATGAAAGTTTGAGCTCAAGAACAATTTAGAAACAAAACTTAGGGATTTTTCTTTGCTTGTTTAGTTACTGAAGTGAAAAGGGTCAAGGGCTATATATAGAAGCCCTAAACAACAGCCCTAAACCCAAGCAAGAGACAAAATCCTAAAATTTCAGCTCAGTCAAAAACTAGCCGATAACAGTGTTATAAGTCGACTTGTACTATACATGAGTCGACTTATGAACTAGCCGTTACAGGCTGTACAACTGTTATGAGTCGAATTGATGACGTCATAAGTCGACTTCTCTTGCATAAGTCGACTTAATGGATTATGAGTCGACTGAGCAAACGTTATCTGCATTTTACAGCATAGTTCATAAGTTGATTTATTATAGTCATGAGTCGACTTATAAACGTGCACATGTACTGTGCATGTATAAAATTAAATTTTTGAGTACCTTTAAAAATAACAGATAAAATCAAAAAAATATGGAACTTTAGGAAATACTTATAAACATGATTTTGAGCATGTTAGAAAAAGAATTTTTAAAAAATCATTTCCTAATTGTAAAAATTATTCATTTTTCAAAAATAGTCAAAAACATGTTTTTTATGAATGTGTGTGAACCCCATTAGCTTCAAATGTTATCTACTTAAAAACTTACCTACATTAAGCTCTAGAGAGAAATAAAAATACAAATATCTCACATATATGAATACAATTCTTTGGTCTTGATATTTGCTCATATGTTGATGAAGCTTCTTTTTTATATTGTGCTCTTGAAAATTTTTCTTCATCAATTTGCCTCCACCTCTTTAGATATCATCGTTGTAGCTCATATTCTGTCCAATCCTTCAATTGTTATCACTATCTTGCTTGGTAAAATACAATCTATATAATATCACTCAATCAAGCAATTAGTACCAATAATGATGTTTGTAAATCATTATCAAAACAAGAAAACTAACAAATAGCTCCTTACCACAGACTGCTATAAGACTTCTCTTGCACTCCCAACTAGAAGTTAACGTGTTGCTATTTGTATGGGTATTCTAGCCTGCATCTAAATTATTGTATGATATGTGTGTTGTGCTATGAATTGAGTGGATATAAAGCAGTGCATGCCCCAGAATTAAATTGGGTAAATGTAAGGACTGAAAAAACAAAAATGGTACATGTGACCACATCATATAATGTGTCTGTCTACTCAGCGATAAGTGTCAAAACCTAATCATGTCTTTACTGCTACTGATCCTACTAATCATACTGCCTTGGGCGTCTCTGCTGGTACTGCGGGTGGTATGAGTGCTAAAAGTGGGGACCTCTCCACTACTTTGGCCTTCAAATTACTGCCCCCTCTGATGTCACCAGAACATCTGCTGTCGAGTAAGAAGTGGTGACCTCTGTTGTTCACTCTGTCTAGCCTGGCCTGCTGATACTATTGTTCTACCCGAAGCTCCTCTTGAAACTCATCTATTAGGGTAAGTGGTAAACTGATGATCCATCGCTCGACATGCTAGGCACA
Organism: Asparagus kiusianus; assembly: GCA_022839385.1. Classification (NCBI taxonomy): domain Eukaryota; kingdom Viridiplantae; phylum Streptophyta; class Magnoliopsida; order Asparagales; family Asparagaceae; genus Asparagus; species Asparagus kiusianus. The sequence continues at coordinate 7,336 of BQKN01033644.1, forward strand.
ACCCATTAGCTCTTTTACAGTTCTTCATCAAGTGCCCCGACTTGTTACAAAAATGACAAATCATGTTGGTTAGTTGTGGAGCTGGTCTCAGAGTCCCTATTTGCTGGCGCTTGGCCAATGCTTCTCCCATCTGAGGCTTGTGCTGATTACCCCGGATGTCTATCCTGTAGGACGCTTGTAGGTCCTCCTCTTCACGGAGTTCATGATCCCAATCAACTGTTCTGCCTTGCGAGTTGCCTCTAAGACATCAACATAAGTCTTTACCCCATTCTAACTATAAATTTGTTTTGATCTCAAAATTTAGACTCTGCTTGAACATTTGTCCCTAATCCACATCATTAGACACCATGCTCGAGGCGTACCTGCTAAGCTTCGCAAATTCAGCAACATACTCATCTACACTGTTGTCTTTTTGCCTGAGAACAACAAATTGCCTTCGCATCTCAAGGCGAGCCATCTTAGGGAAAAAGGCTAATAAGAAACCCTCACAGAACGTCTCCCATAAGATCGGCTTGTGCAGTTTCTCCTCTGCATCCTACCATGTCTTGACAACATTTCCGAATTGCAGCTGTACAGTGTCGACTTTATCCTCATTAGGTCTTTTTGCTGCCTTTAAAAGACAAGTCCATTGTCTGCAGCCATATCTTGGCCTCCTCGCCTTCAGTTCTAACGAAGGTTTGAGGGTTCAGTTTCCAAAAATCGGACACATCTCCTGACCTTGCAGCTAGGTACTGCTCATCTCTCTAGCGATTATGAGCTACCAACTCCCTAATTGCTCTTGCAAGATCAGCCTAATCGACCTATTGTCCCTTATGCCTAACTGCTGCAGTGGGTTGACATTTTAAAGTGAAATGAGATTCTTCTAGATTAGGATTTTAGAATCAAGGTATTTAGAATCAAAGGATGTATTTTGGAAAAGGATGTATTTTGGAAAAGGAGAGAATCTATTTTATACATGCTTTGTTTTTTTACCTAATCTTAGTTTTGCTTGTATACAGGATGACCCAACGATTGTCTAACTTGATACTAACAAAAAACCTTGAACCACCCCGATTCCAAAAGCATATAAAATTTGGACGTGACTCGTCCGACAATGCAACCATATAGTCACATTCATGTCTCTAGATCATCTTGTACATAGATATATATAACCAAAAACCAGCCCACATAGCATGTATTTAAGATAGCAAAAGAAATATATAAAAAAATTTCTAGAAAGACAGAGTTCAACTAGATCTATTGATAATGGAAAAGGGTAAGAAAATACATCATAGTTTGGGAAACCCATGTAGCTCAAGGAAAAGTTTGAAATAGATAGTTACTTAAACAAACTAAAGCTGAGAAATTGATAGGATAGAAGGTGATTAGTGTCGTTGGGTCTGCTCCTCAAAATACTCTTGATCTTGCGCAGAAAGAATAGTCCTCGAGTTTGAGGTGCACAAATCTTAGGGGAGTCAGAAAACTCCCAACAAGCATGTAAAATAAAAAAAATATGCACGAGTAGATTTATGTGATAGATATGAAGAAAGGATGAAACTAAATTAAAGGTGACTAAAATAAAGGAGATGTTAACTATAGATATTGCAAAACCTACCATGAGGTACACAAGTACCTTATTTTTTTATTAGATGTTATTTGAATTAGAGGAGAATATTTTCACATATATAAGTCAGTTCTCCTGTATAACCGTTCCGGGAACATGGCTTTATAAGCATTTGCTTTTGGCCCTTATATATAACTAAGGGTATCAGGTATGCGCATAAACTCTTATATATATTTTATATTCTCTAGCCAATTTCTCTTTATTAACCCTATGTTTATCAATTTTGCTTTAAGTAATTATGCATGAAATGTTGTGCACTAACACAGTGTCACCGTGAAATGACGACTTCTGTAAAACTATGAAAAATAATCGTCGCCCAGAACATGTCCAATCAAGATGTGTGCGTCGTCTAGTCGATGCTATAATAAGTAATAATAGTCAAAGAAACCTTACACCGAGATATCAGCATTGAGGGTATAACAATACTATGATAGCACGCTTATGAATCATACTTTCGATGGAAGTTGTATTCATGCACAATTGGATTTATTGGAAGTTGGAAGTCACTAGGTGATCACACATGTCATTAGGTGATCAAAGTCGGGTTTTACGCAATAACAAACACTATTTTGTAAATTACAGGTACATTCTCAAATGTCTACTCATGTCCTTTTCGAAAATTCCCATCGCATTACCAATACTTATTTTCCACCTCACTCGCATGTTTATGTATCTGTGTAAGTCTATACGTGCATATATACAGGTAATGTGCTCAGTAACTAATTGTCCATCTAATTTGTATCATCTAGAGTATAGGTTTCAAAGCACAAAGATGTGAATGGCTCTCTGAATGAAGTTAACCTACTAAGCAGCACGAGGTTCATGTTCTCAAGCGCTATTCACATAGTTATGAGAAAATAATTAGACAAATAATAAAGATTAGTCTAATAGTTTTGATAAGGAAAAGAAAAGTATGTTTGGAGAGTTCTCAAGCTCACATTTTTACAATTATTTCTAGTATTAAGAGCTTGAATTAAGATAAAAATGGAAACACACACACGCGCGCGCACACACACACATATATGTATATATAATTTTCTTTACTAAACAGTTTTCAAATGAT
>BQKN01033646.1:0-10854 GCA_022839385.1 Asparagus kiusianus
GATAAATTGTGCACTTGCAATTTTGGTACATAATTATGCCGCATCAAATCTAGACGGAAATTTCCATCTAGATTGCTTGTTTTTCTACTAGTGATATATAATTAACACAAGGGTAAACAACTAAACTAGATAGTGGGCAATATAATCAACAATCAATATATAAAGGCGACATAAGATATGAATATAAAAATAAGTGCGCCAATGCAATCACAAACAAAACGATATGATCACGGAGTTCGGTCTAACCATTTGACCTACGTCTTCGCTCCTCACCTCGAGGAGATCTCCACTATCACTACCGGGTTTTCTATGTTTACCCGAATAACATTTACACCACACAATATTGTTTTCTAGTTTACCGAAAACTCTACAACTCACACACTCTTGCAATCCCAGCACTCTACACCCTCTCAAGTGTTGAACTAGACGTGTCTTCCTCAAGTGCTCGGTTACAACCTATCCCTAGGTTCGTTAATCGACGCCACTCCTCTTGGGATGATCCCTGACTCTCGCCACACACTTCTCTCGGTGTACAAGTGTATTACAAAGTGATTCTCATAATAAGGCACAATTACAATAATTGTTTGTTCTCTAATATGGATGAGAATACAATGAACACTCAATTGTTACAACTCTCGCCAACCCAAATATACTATGTATGTAAATACTAAAAGCTCAATGTGGGTGTATGTAACAATGAGATTAATCAAATCTAAACTCAATATAAAACTAGCTTTAATAAAATGATAATCAAAACAAATAGATATAAAGCTAGAAATAGAGTTTAGAAAACTTCTTAATAGATCAAGAGGTAGAGGGAGAATAGTTGAATGCTCAAACACCAATGGTTGATCTCCTCAAGCTCTTGTGAAATTGATTTCTTAAAACAAACTCTCAACTTGCTTAAAAGCTTCTCAAAACAAACTTAAACAGAACCTTAAACCCTTGTTTAAACCTTTCTTAAACTTGTTTAAAACTTCTTGGATTACTCGTGAAAGATGAGAGCAAGGGGTATGTATAGCCTCCCAAAATCTCAGCCAAAACCCCAAAGGAAAAGACCAAAAACCCAAGAATCAAAAATCTGATTCTGTATTAAAACTAGTCGTTGGAGTGAATGGCGGTCGACCGTGGAAAACTCACGGTCGACCGTGGCGATCGACCATGGGAATTTTTGAGTTGACGGTCAACCGTGGCGGTCGACCGCGAAAGTTTCTGCAGCCCACTCAGCAAAAGACACAGACGCGGTCGGTCGTGGCAGTCGACCGCAAACTGATATATGAAATAATAGTTTTGAAACAGATTTTGAGAGTTTTAAAAATATGTTAAAAATAACAAATGAAGTGCAAAATAATGAAACTTTAGGAAATGTATATAAACATGTAAATGAACATGTTACAAAAAGAATTTTCCAAATTGTATTTCCCATTTGTGAAAAATCATCATTTTGCAAAATAGTCCAAAACATGAAAATATGAACATATGAGTTTTGACATTTTAGCTTAACCATGTTTTGAAACAATACAAAATGATTATGTAGACTTAATAAAATATGTATATGAATATTGTTAAGTCCAAAAACTAAGAATACAATATTTTCACAAATATGCATATTCTATGCAATGTTTTCTAAAGCACAATAATAAATATGAAATATGTAATCTCATATTTATAAACATAAAAACCCAAAACACATGTATGTATACATATAACTATATATATGCATAGAAACCAAAACTTTTATATATATATATATATATACAAAAAAACCAATAAATATGCATGTATAGATAATTGAGCTTAGAGTACTTAACACACATAATATAAATCCTAAACTAGTTACCCAAGCTTGGGATCTTCAACGAAGCTCTATCTTGGTACACTTGCGGATGAAGCTGAACTTAAATCTTTAACTTGAATGTGTAGGCTTCACTCCACAATTCCGCCAACCTTCATTGGATATGATCGTGAATGTGCAATTCTATCCATCCTCCAACTCGTTGTTTGTCTATAATAAATAAAAATACACAAATACTAGACAAACAATATTAGTCGTAAATTGTTTGTTAAACATCATCAAAACAAAAAGGCCAACAGGCCAACTCCTTGCTGAAAAAAACCAAAGACCTGAATCTTCCCAGAGGACAATCTCAAAGGGAAAACAGAAGGTGCATGAGAACTCAGAACATGAAACTCACAACCTGGAATCTTCTTCTGAAAGCGAGAGGGAGATGGAAAGAGAACCGAATCCTTAATCAGCTAAAGTGGATGAGCTAGAAGATCACTTCAACGCACTCACCAACAGAAGTGAACTTTGAGAGGAAGGAGTGATACGGCCTTATCATGCTGAATGGGATACAGCTCCCTACCCGCCAAAGTTTAAGGCTCCAACCTTGCAACCTTTCGACGGCACAGGATCGCCGAACCAATACATCTACTACTTCAAGTCACAGACTAGAGATGTGATAGCGAACGACGCCATCCTGACCCGTTTGTTCATTGGCACTCTTAAAGGAGGTGCTTTCGAGTGGTTTATGAAACTATCTGCTGGATCTATTCAAAAATAGGTAGATCTAGAAAGGCTTTTCTTAGCCAGATTCTTCGAAGATGACACAGAAGTTTTGGTCCCGACTCTTCTAGCCACCAAACAAAAGAAAGGAGAGTCCATCAAGACTTATGTGGAAAGATTCCACAGCATGGCATTGCGATGACCATCATGTATGACCCAATCGACCTTAGTTGAAACTTGCAGGCACAACTTGTAGACCCAGCTCCTTACTCAAATGAGGGTAGTAGAATGCCGCTCCTGGAGACAACTGGTTTCGCAAGGAGAATAAGTCGAAGAAATTGTTGCTCGGATCAAGGCTAAAGAAGTTACTCAACCCAAGCCACAACAGTAACGCAACTAGAACAATGCTCCACGCTCTAAGGGGAAAGGAGACATTGGCTGCTGACACTAGCACGCGAACGCCACCTGCAAATCAAGGCAAAGCATCGAACCAACAAAGAGCGCCCAAGCAATACTCGTTCAAAGAAGAGCATGTGGAAACTCTGTTCTAACTACTTCGGAAGAACAACAAACTGTAACTCCCTGAGATCAGAAAACCAGATGAAGCAGGAAAGGTGAATGATCCCAATTACTGTCGTTATCATAGGTTCTTAGGACATTCTACCAGAAAATGTTATGTCTTCAAAGACATTCTACAAAATCTGATGAATGCTAACATGCTCACACTGAAGCCCAAAGAGAAGACCATATCCACTAATTTGATAGCGGTCCAATTCGATAATTTCCCTCAAATAGCAGCCACAGACGGTGTTATCCCCATCCACAAAGGGCAAATGCACATGAAAAATACGGACTTACACAGTCAGAAAGATAGGGGGTTGGTATCCCTCACTACCCCAGAAGGGGAGATCATGTGGGTCCATCCTGATTTGGTTAAAGACCAACAATAGACGAACACCTCGTCTAAAAAGAAAAGAGGCAAGTCTAAGTCATCCAATATGATTAGCCCCTCCGTAAATGAGAATGATGATCATCTTAAACCTCTTACAGACTCAGAGGAAGAAACGATTGTTCTGGCAGCATATCCGGGAGGCAATCTTGGCACTCAATCAGGAAAGACTTATTTGAAAGACTATGACCAGCACGCTCAAGAAGCTGAGGAACAAAACCAAGACGCTGGGGGTTCTGTCCCGAAGAAGTCAGCTGACAAAGGGAAACAGAAGGAAACCCGGTATAATAAGGACCTTCTGCAGGAAGACAGAGAATCGAGCACTCCTTTTCGATTCAATATCATGGCGCAATTGACCAACATACCGGCCAGGATTACCCTGTATGAGCTCCTGAAGTTGTCCAAAACTACTAAGGAAGCTCTGATTGAAGCATTGAAGAACAAGAAAAGCTTTATTACCCAAGTCATTCCAATCCCTGAAGCTTCTGAAGATCAATCTTGCCAGCAAAAAGTCTACCATACATATCATTCACTCAGGACGATATGCAGGTAAAGCACAAGCATGACAGATCTTTGTACTATACAGGGTACATTAGGTCTTCAAAAATTAGTCGTGTTCAAGTCGACCCGAGCTCAGCGCTCAGCATCATGCCGTACAGGGTCCTGCAGGTCTTAGGGATTCCTATGCACCGGTTGAACACCACTCAAACTACTATCTTTGGTTTCAACGCTAATAGTACTTGACCCCTGGGGAAGTCAAGCTCAGATGTCAAATTGGAGATCTCAAGTCCGAAGTAACTTGTTATATTATAGATGCGGACACGTCCTATAATCTATTGTTGGGACGACCATTGATTCATGCAAACCGCGTTGTCCCGTCTACCCTGCACCATGTCATGAAGTATGTCAATAATGAAGGAGAAGTCCAAACCCTAATCACAGAAAAGTATCCTTTTAGAGGAGTGGAAAACTTCCACACAGATTCTGTCTTCTATTCAGAATCACAAGAGCAAGAAGATGTTGATGGTGGTAATGAAGCCGACGTCAAGCCATACCCTGAAGAAGATTGTCCATGGGAGTTGAATCTAAATGTAATGGGTTAGGTTGAGAATAATAATAATGTACTGAGTGAGGGCAAGTGATGCATTAATGAAGATTTTATTTTAGTGTACTTATCTGATATGTCCTCTGAAAGTAAACAAATAGAGAATGATCTTAATACAGGTACCAACCCATGGCATACATTGTGTGCAGAGGCATTCCTCACATTGCCGATTAAATTATCCTTCACTTCAAATGAAGAAGTAGAAGATGCACAGAAAGCTTTCTTCAAAGTCCCGTCCAAAAGGAAAGGGCAGAAGCCTATCCACTTCGGTAAAGTTAAACCTGAAATACTCAAACGAGGAAGTTCGAATGAAGATGATGGAGTTCCTCAATTCCATTACCACGAACCTAATTCCATTCACTTAATGAAGCGAATGGGATATAATTTTAATGGAAAACCGGGTTTAAACTTCGGGAAAGAAAGACGAACGCTAATTCCAATGTCTCTTACCCCCAAAGGAAAACATCTGGATTACTATCAAAAAACTAGAAGAGGTGTAGGCTACGTCACAACTCCCTCTATCTCAGAAAATGAAACCAGTAATTATCTGCGTTAGGACCATTCATCCGGGATATCCTCATGGGAATCTAACGTCAGTATCGGACCTTTCTTTAAAAGTTTGACTGTGAACATGGTTTCAACTAGTCATCCAGGTGAAGACGCAAGGGGTGACGAAGAGTTAATCGAATCAACCAATGATCCCTGGATCAAACGTCTTAACATCTTATGGGATATGCGCTTCGAACAGCGCGAACCACCTACTGAAGATAAAGTGATCTAGGTCAACATGGGAGATGAATCCGACCCTAAGCCTATCTTCATAAGTGAAAGCCTATCATCATCCGAGAAAGAGGACATTATATCTCTCATCCGATAGTATATAGGTGTCTTCGCTTGGAATTATGAAGATATGCTTGGCCTTGACCCAAAAGTAGCCACACATCATCTCAACATCGATCCGGATGCAAAACCCGTCAAACAACAACAATGCTAATTTCATCCAGAGATCATGGAAGGAATTAAGTCAGAGGTTAAAAAGCTTATAGACTCGGGTTTTGTTAGAGAGGAACAACACCTGGACAGGGTAGCTAACATTGTCCCAGTTCCCAAGAAGAACGATAAGGTCCGGATATGCATCGACTTTCATGACCTTAACACAGCTTGTCCAAAAGACGAGTTCCCTCTTCCCATCACTGATGTCATGATTAACAATACCTGTGGATATGAAAGGATGTCTTTCATGGACGGATTCTTCAGATACAATCAAATCAAGATGTATCATGAAGATGAAAAGCATACAGCGTTTAGAACACCATTGGGGGTGTATTGCTACAAGTGATGCCCTTCGGCTTGAAAAATACAGGTGCAACTTATCAACTTGTAATGAACATCATCTTCCACGAACATTTATGTAAGAAGATCGAATGCTACGTCAATGATATAGCAGTGAAAAGTCAACACAAAGGTGACTATCTTACAGACCTGAAGACAATGTTCGATATCATGCGAGCACATCAGCTGAGGATGAACCCGACAAAATCGTTCCTGGGGGTATCGAGTGGAAAATTCCTGGGATTTATTATCACATCCAAGGGAATTTCTCTTGATCTAGAGAAAATTCATGCTATCCAAGAAATGCCACCTCCGAAGAATCTCAAAGAACTCAGGGGTTTGCAGGGAAGATTGGCCTACATCCTCAGATTCATATCCAATCTCTCGGGACACTGCCAACCTTTCTCTAGGCTCATGAAGAAAGGAGTGTCCTTTGTTTAGGATGAAGACTGCCAAAGAGCATTTGAGGAGATTAAGAGATATCTCACCCAACCGCCAGTGCATGTGGCCGTAATATCGGGAAAACCATTCTTATTATACATGAGAGCCATGGACCATTCTCTTGGAGCTCTACTAGCTCATAACAACGATCAGGGCCAAGAGCAAGCTATCTACTACCTGTAGGCATATAAAATTACCTATAGGTCCCTTCGCACAGCTCGACACGAGGAATCGACAAATCAACGAACCATCGAGTGACGAGGCGACGAGGTCAACAAATTGCACGCGATCAACAGAATGCATTCGCGTGCGGAATCAATCCAACTGTTCGGAGAGTCAATGAGTCATCCAACCAAGAACGGACTCGGATGAATCGCGATCGAATCAAGATCAGCTTCGGACTCGAACTCAGAAGTGGATTTACTGCCAAATCAGGAATCAAGTCAACAAATCGATTCCAAACCAAGTCAACCACAAACCCGAATCACAGACAAAGCAACAACCGAACGACGGAACCCAAAACACCCGGGGGGACTCGGCCGAAACCGAGCCACCCTAAGGTGGCTCGGCCAAAGCCGAGCCACCTCAGGGTGGCTCAGCATGAGCCGAGCCACCTTGAGGTGGCCGGCTCTCTCCCCCCCCCCTCTTGTGTGTTAGCCACACGTGCGCACGGGCACAGTGACGCTTGGCTATAAATAGGAGAGGGGGTTGTTCATTTTAAAGGGTTGGATTTTGGAGGAGGCGAAGCCCTGCAGAACTGAAGACTCAGATCTTAAAAAGATTCAATCTTTGGGGACTCGAAGACTTGCTCATCTGGATCTGGTGCTCGGCGATCGTCAACGCCAAATAAGGCAGGAGTTCGAGAGGACCGGATCTTAGATCTACATTGCTATACTCCGGATCAAAGCTTGGCCTTTGATCCTGAGATTCGAGCGATTGTTTCCTTGGTGAAACAATCCCTCCGGCTATTATTTCCTTGGTGAAATAATACCCGTTATACTACGTAGATCCGACCGGATCTAGATCTCGTGGTGGTCCACGGATAAACCCCGACGCAGGCAAACAATCCACGCAAGCGAGTGACCACAAAACAGGAGCTCACGATTTGTTCGACAAACAAGGAAACAAATTTGTAATTTTCATTTCTTTTTATTTGATTTTCGTTGTAACCGGATCTTATAAAAAGACCGGATCTTTGTAATCGATAAACTGTTACAAGAGTGTACAATGGAATCAATGATGAAAGCTACAATTTTTCCCGTGAATAATCTGGCGACCACAGTGGGAGCCACCAATCTCGCTGCCGAGATCGGAGCGTCGCAGCCGCGGATCTCGATCCCGGTCGAGGAGGAGGTCGAATACGAGTTCGACCAGCAGAAGTTCGAGGAGTACTTGTCGTCCTCGTCCGGATCAACCTCCCCCCGCAAGTCCAAGAAGTTCTCCTCCAGGAGAAAAATTCGTTGGTATGAAGATGTCGAAAATACCAACGAAGATCTCGCCCCGTTTGATGCCAAAGTCGCATCGGGTGAGATCCCTCCAATTCCCAACCAGATCGGATCTGCTCTGGCCAACCCCGCCGCTGCAGAGGGCGTGGTGACTCTCTCGAAGAGAGCCCGCCAAAGGCAACGTCAACGCCTTGCAAAGCAATTCGCAAAGGCCATGGAGTCAGTTGACGGGATCCGCTACAACATGGATCCGAAGAACAAGAGAGGCAAACAGCCTCAACAACCGATGAGTGGCAGCTCCTCCAAGCCGCCAATCAACGAATGGGTCCGCGTTAAACGAAACTGTTCGACATTGGAAGAGCGTATTCGCAAGCGCCGCGTGATGTCAGCGTAAGCACGGGCTCAAGTCCAAGAAGCCCGTAGGAAGCTGCAGAAGGAAGTGGCAAGCAAGTCGCCACCAACCCGCAAAGTCTGGAGGCCGAAATCCGAAGTGGCGATTCAGGCCAAAGAGCAACCTTTGCAACCTTCGAAGCAGATTCAACCTCCGGCGAACCAAACGAAGTCGCCGACAATTCCCATGGCTACTTCGGGAGGTCACGTAGAATCATCCCGGAGAAAGAAGTTAGTTTTGGAGCGCCTCGGCCCACTTCCCGATGGACGATACAAAGCTTCAGTTCAGGAACGTTTGGGTCCAATGAAGGAGTCCCGAGCGATTCAACATGCTGGGGGTCGCCGCAACTCTCAGAATGACAAAGAAATCATGGCACCCAGGCGCACCACTTTGCGTATCGAAGTTCGGGAGCCCGTTGAGAATTCACGCCCACAAAGGCGCGTTTCAAGGCGCATGACTCTAGAAAGCCCAAAGAAGGCATTCGCCCTCAGAAGGAAACGTTGTTGTCCGATGACGATGACGTTATACCTGGGAAATCGTGCCAACACATGATAGGTTGCTCCGACTTTCAAACGGACGAGCTGTACTATCGTGCTGGGGGTACGAATAAAACCAGAAAAAGGAGTCTTCAAAAAATAGAAACTCAATGCCCCTGTTCTAAACTCATTCGGGCAATATTGTCTGAATGCAGATGCAACAATACAGTCCCTGAAAGAGTTTCGGTTTTCAAAAGGCTCAGTACCGAAACGCCAAAACCAAGGCCTAGGCGTTTTCGACGAAGAAGAACGGCGGTTGAAGACGGAGAATTTCCGAGGGTCACCGCTAATATGACCAGCAAAAGGACATCGACACGGGATGATCTCGAGTCGATTCTGAAAGCATCCCGGTGTCTAACCCGCCTGCAGTCCGGAGCCATCGCACGAGGAATTTATGGTAGGGTTCGGATAAGACCACCTTCAGAAGATGAGGAATCGGATGCTTGCTCTGCGGTTGCGTCTGACAACACTGTATCCAGCGAAGGAGAACCCCGCGAGTCATTCATGATAAGCGCGGAACAAGTGGCCAAGATGCTCGAAGAAGCCATGGCCAAACAACAGGAGAGCTTCAGGCTCGAGATGCAGATGGCCATGCAGACTATGAGAGAGATGCATGAGCAACAAATCCAGGCATTGAGGAACCAACAAGGCGAACCAAGTCGTCATAACCAGAACAATCTGGAAGATGAGGACACAGGTGCAAATGAAACTCGTGACGCCAATAACCCTCTCGTCAATGCAGGGGGTGGTAACGAGGATGCCAACGAAGATACAAGTGAAAACTTGAAGATCAAAAACCTCGAGAGCAAAATCAATACGTTGATTTCTGCTCAAGAGGTGAAGAAGACGGGCATTCCTTGTCCATACCCAAGAGAGTGGGAATCAATCCCCTATCCGGCGAAGTTTAGTTTAATCAACTTCACGCCGTTCGATGGGAAGGGTTCCCCCACTCAGCATTTGATTTACTTCAAATCGCACCTGGGTGTTATCTCCGGCAATGAGCCTCTGATGGTGCGGTCATTCGTTAGCACTCTTCGCGGAGCCGCCTTCGATTGGTATCGCCGCCTCAAGCCAGGAAGCGTGAATAGCTGGGACGACATGGAGACAAAATTCCTCGCTAACTTCTTCGACGACGACACCGAGATATCCATCGGAACGTTGCTCGACGAGAAACAAAAGGACGGGGAACCGGTCGAAACCTTCGTCAAGAGGTTCCGGAACAAAACGTTGAATTGCCGGGACCCGATCACCGAGGAGTTCATTCTCCAGACTTGCCACAACAACCTCGCATTGGACGTGTTGGAAGAAATGGGGACAGCACCGTCCAATACTTGGAAAGACTTGAAGGTCCGAGGGGAACAAGCCGAACGCTTCCTCCGAAGGAAGAAGGCGGAGAGGAGTCAATCGACGATAAATCCTCCGAACTCGAACTTCGCCTCCCGTGGTAAGGGCAAGACACCCGCAACGACTGTCGATGCTAATCAAACATCGCAACAGCAGTCCCGGAGGCAGGAAAAGACTTCGGATCAGAGGCCTCAAAAAGAGTACTCCTTCAAGGACGAAGATGTTCCAGCCATCTTCAAATCCCTCCTTGACAATAACAAGATCAAGCTCCCACCGATCACGAATCAGGAGGAAGCTGACGATATTACGGATCCGAAGTACTGCGCATACCACAGGAGGATCCTTCACCCAACCAAGGCGTGCTTTACACTCAAAATAGCATCCAAACCTTGGTTGAAGCCGGTGTCATAACGCTAGAGTGAGCTAGTTGAAAATGGCACAACTCCAAAGAGTATACGAGTATAAACTGCTTCTCAATCCTCCGACCGGTATAAGAGGTTAACTGCTCCCTGATACTCCAATAGGTATATGAGTCTAAACTATTTCATTTCTTCCACGGGAAGTTCCTAGAGAGTGTCATGCGTGGTATTCCTAAGGATAACCCGATCGTGCAGCTGATATAATGATATACCCAGTGTTGCAAAGAAAGCTGGGGGTGGATGATTCATGTAACGGGAAGTTCCCGGAAGAATGTTAAATGTAATATTCTTAGGGATAACCCAATCATTACAAATTAGGTGTGTTTGTTGGAAATTTGCAGTAAAAAGACAATGAAAGAAAATTTGACTTGTATTCTCTCAAAATC
>BQKN01033649.1:0-15215 GCA_022839385.1 Asparagus kiusianus
ATAAGTAATTTCATTTATATCATAACTTCAGTACATATTTACAAAAATTGGTAAGGTAACACTGAAACAAACTTTAGGATCTATAGAGAGGGGAGAGGACCCTGGCCGTCACCCTCAACTAAAGAAACTAAAGAAAATTTTAGTATTACCTAAAACCAAGACAAAAGAAATATAGTACTTCCTTTACACCAAGAAAACTTAAGACAGTAAGAGTTACTGTTAACTCAACTCATTTTATTCAGACTCCAGACTCCAAACTCCAATTAGCTAGAACTTCTTCATTTCCCGCCTTCCAGTTACAGGTTCGAAGCAGAACATTTATATCCTCATACAGTCTTCTAAACACCAAAACCTTATGCATCCGTTGATTGTGAAAGATCCTACGATTTCTTTCTTGCCAGATATGCCACACAGTAGCACTTAATACCAATCTTGCCAAAATGAATGTTCGATCCTTCACCTTGAATTTTTGTTGGATATGAAGCGCTTCATATGTAAGGTCTTGAATAATAGTCGGATCCATCTGCAATTTTAATTTACATAATTTCCAAATAAAAGCTGTAAATGGGCATTGAAAGAATAGGTGGTTTCTAGATTCCTTTTCACCATAGCAAAGGACACAATCTTCTACTGTTGTAATTCCAAACTTTGAAAGCCTGTCTCTGGTGGCCAATCTATTGTATAAACTTTTAATCAAACAACATGCCATTTTTGGGTTTGCTGAAGAGAACCAGACCACATTGAAAAGATCGAAACTATTGTATGGAGTCCTAACTTGATTCCAAGCTGATGCAAAAGAGAACTTACCATTAACTTCAGGCAGCCACACCCATTGATCCATTTGTTCAGAAATTTTTATATCAGTAATTTTACTCACCAGAGGCATAAGACAAGGAAGCAAAATATTCCATTGAGAATTTTGAATAATGTGAGAAACTGTCCAATGCTCAGTGCTAGTGAGCTGAGGAGTAATATGATGAATTAAGTCAATAATTCTGCCTTCATGAATCCAAGGATCAAACCAGAGAGAAGTAGATTCCCCATTACCAATAGATTTCCGTATACAATTCAGAGCTATGGTTTTGAGACCTAAGAGATGCTTCCAAGTGCCAGAATCCAATAAGTTAGAAGAAGAATTCCAGAAATTAACCTCCTTGATATACCTTATGTTCATCCAATTTGTCCAAAGAGAATTAACTGTGAGGAGACGCCAAATCATCTTTAAACCTGCAGCCTGACAAAGATCCTCTAGATTTCTGAGACCAAAACCTCCATCCTATTTTGGTTTACAGATATTTTTCCATTTAATAGCATGCATCTTACCTTTCCAAAGGAAGTTTGCAAAAATAGATTCCAAACTGTGAATAACAGAGTTAGGAAATTTATAAGTAGAGAACCAGTAAGATATTATGCTATACAGAACTGATTTAATGAGCTCAAGCCTCCCCGCAAATGATAAAGAGTGAGTCATCCAACCCTCAATCTTATGCCTAACTTTATCAATTAGGGAGGTAAAATCCTTAGCTTTAGGATAATTGATTGATAGGGGTAATCCCAAATATTTCATAGGCAGAGTTCCTTTAGATATTCCCACAATAGAGCTTAGAACATTTGTATTAACACAACCCTTGCTGTAATATATCCTGCTTTTGCTTCGGTTGATACTCAGTCCAGTATGAAGAAGCAGAGAATTTAACAGATTGTTTAAACCTTCAAAAGATTTCTTATTTGCTCTGCAGAAAACCAGCATGTCATCAGCAAACAGGAGATGGGAGATTTGAAGATTCTTGTTCATTTTAAAATTTTGAATTTCCCCAGAGGTTGTAGCCAGCTCCATTCCAATAGTCCAGAATTCCATCACTAAAACAAATATATAAGGAGACAGTGGGTCTCCCTGCCTAATTCCCCTATTACTCTTGAAAAAACCATTTGAGGAGCCATTTAGAAGAACAGAGAAAGTTGCAGTTGATAGGCACTCCTTGATCCAATTGATCCATTTGACTGGGAAACCCATGCAGTGCATTATATAGTAAACAAATTCTCTGTTAATGCTGTCAAAAGCTTTATGTAAATCAATTTTTAAACAAGCTCTTTTCCCATGCTTCTTAGAGAAATCCCTTATCAATTCATGAGCCACTAACGAACATTCACCTATATGTCTCCCTTGCATAAAAGCATGTTGATTTTTTGATATAAGTTCATCCATCACCAATTTAAGACGATTACTCAATATTTTAGATATAATCTTGTATATGACATTGCAACAAGAAATTGGTCTATAATCATTTATGGAAGATGCTCCTTGAGATTTCGGCACTAGAGTGAGGAAAGTATGATTTATTTGTTTTAGGAGTTTACCTGATGAGAAAAAAGATTGCACAGCTAGAACCACCTCAGTCTTGATTAAGCTCTAGTTATTTTGATAAAAATAGGCGTTAAAACCATCAGGTCCTGGTGCCTTATCTGGATTCATCTGGAAAACAGCATCCTTAATCTCCTTGTAACTTACAACCTTGCATAACCATTGTTTTGCTTCATCAGTTAAAATCCTCTTAACAGTCAGTTTAGGGAAGATAGTCCAATATGATGTTTGATTGAATAACCCTTCATAAAATTTTGGAGCCATGACTTTAATCTGGTCAAAAGAAGAGATAGGAGAGCCATCTTTGTCAATGAGATGTCGTATGCTATTAATAGATATTCTTTGTTTGACAGCATGATAAAAGAACTTAGTATTTCTATCCCCTTGTTGAAGCCAAGATTGTCTGCTTTTTTGCCTCACCTCATCTTCCTCCTTTCTTAACCATCCATCTAGCTCGTAACTTAAAGCTAATTCAGTAGATTGCAAGCTCTCATTGTCCATGTGTTCATTTAGCTCATTTTGGATGTACTCCAACTGTTTGGTTAACTTTATAATATTTTCCTTTGTTGAAATACCTGGCTGATTTGACCATATTTTTAAAGCAGACTTTAAATCTTTTAATTTTGAAACCAGCTTGAACATTGGAGTACCTGTTTTTAAATTGTTCCAGACACTTTTGACCATATCTTCATAACCCTGACATTGAGTCCAAAAATTAAAGAATCTGAATGGCTTTGGCCCTGAACTGGAGCTGGATATAAGATGGACAAGAGCTGGAGTATGATCACTAGTAGATGTGCATTTGTATTCTATATACATTTGAGGAAACTTATCTATCAAAAAAGAGTTGCTCAGGGCCCTGTCCAGCTTACCATATATTCTGAATCTTCCATGTTGCTTATTATGCCATGTCCAAGAGGAACCAGAACTTTTGATATCAGACAGTCCACAATTCTGTATACAATCATTGAAATCTTTCAGATTCCTTTTTGTAAGCTTCCTTCCTCCAATTTTCTCTGATGTGTATCTGCAAACATTGAAATCCCCCACTAAAAGCCACGGCAAAGTATTAATTTTAGAGTGAATATCATTTATATCATCCCATAAAGAAGTTCTCAAAGTTTCTGAGTTTTCTCCATAAATAACACTCAACATTAGATTGAGACCACCATTATTTTGTAGCATAATTGTTATCTGTTGTAAAGTGACAGATACAATTGTACCATTCCAGACCTCTGCATCCCAAGCTACCCAAATTCTTCCTCTACTTGAAGTAGCATAATTATTACAGTATGACCAGTGCGGAGGGAAACATTTGGTTACTCTGTTAGACTTTGCTGTTTTAACTTTAGTCTCCATCAAACCAATAAGACTAGGATTCAAAGATTTGATATGTCTTTTAATATCCTTCCTTCTACTCACATTGTTCATGCCCCTTACATTCCAAAATAGCATTGTCATGAGGTAGAATTTGATGATGCCCTTGTAACTCTCTTAGGGCCTAAAGAAGCATCTCTATTTATCTTCAATTGGTTATATTTCTTCTTCATCAACAGCTGATTTTTCCCTGTTATCCACTCAGGGTTGTCAATAGCAATAGGAAAATCAATACCTGTTTCATTCCCACTTTCCCCATCAGGGTGCACAGATACATTCACCTCTATGTGTTTTCCTTCATGATCTTGAAAATCTGAATTTATAGATTTAATATGAGTATTACTCCCAGAATTCACATTTGAATCTATATAATCCTGTTGCTGTAATAAGTCTGCAACTTCAGAATTTACATCAATTCTACTGGCTTCATCATGAGACACCTCCTCAGCATTTGCATCTTCATTATATGATAGCTCCTCTTTATCATCATACTCCTTATATTCCTTTAAAATTTTTCCTTCAGATAGAACATCATCTACATTAATATTATCATTTCCAGAAATGGTATTAGAACAAAGAGAGTCAGGTTTTGTAGCCTGATCTCTATTATCTGTAATCACATTATCAGAACAGCCTGGGACTACTACAGGAATATTATCAATATCTATAACAATATTTGAGTTATCAGAACATGACCTAGAAGTAATAAACTTTTCTGAATTTGTAGTTATAATATCTGGTTTACCATTGTGCTGTTGTTGATTGTCAATCAAGTCTGTCTTTGAAAATACTGTAAAAGGAATTCCATCATTCTTACTCCTTTCAGCCTTATTGACAGGCTCTTTAGGGATCCATTTCTCAACAAGTTCTACAGAGCATTGATAATCCACATGACCAAAGCTTAAGCATTTACTACATTTAGGAGGAACCCATTCGTACTCAACATTTGTTTCTAGCCATTCTCCATTTCCTAAATCCAACTTTACAGAATTTGGAAGCTTCATGTTAGAGGAGATCTCCACAAAACATCTAGCGTAGGCTAGTCTCTCACCAGTTGCTGTAGCTTGATCAATATAAAGAGGAGTGCCCACAAGACTAGCCATACGCCCAATAATATTATTAGACCATAGTTTAAGGTGTAGTGACGGAAATCTAATCCAAACTGGCACTGAATTAAGAAGTTCTCTCTCTAACCCAATATTCTCAGACCACTTTTTCAAAATAATCAGTCTGCCATCAAACAACCAAGGGCCACCATTTAGAACTTTATTTAACTCATCATTTGAGCCAAATTTAAAAAAGAAAAAACCATTCTCTCTAGAATAAATATCAAGTGAACATGAAAGTTTCCAAAGACGTCCAACACAATCTTTCAGGTGAGAGTAGAAGGGTTTATCTCCGAGGACATAACCAACTAAAGTATTATTCCACTTTTCCACATTAAGGAGAATCTCAGATCTAGGTATAGAAGCATAACGAATACCATTGCTATCAATTGAAGGGGGGAAGTAATCTAAAGAGCAATTTTGATTTATCTCCCTTCCCATGGTACATATTGTAAAACCCCGTAAATTTGAATATTTTATGATAAATATGTTATATGGTGAAAAATAATATATTTTGATGTTTGGATATGATAAGAATTGATTTGAGATCAATTCAATGTATATTTGTGAAAATATAAGTGCAAATGCACAAAACATGCACAAAGGCCAAGAGTGAAAATCTGGGAATAATGACCAGTTATGAGTTTTTATATTTTGCATACCGATGCAGTTAGAATTTGGAAATGTGTAAAAGACCAAAGTTGTAGGTCTCTTCAACAGATTTCCAACAAGTCTTAGATCAACTCATTCTGAGGTCAGATGAGAAAGTTACAGCTAAAATACCGAAGGGGTATTTTCCTAGTCAGACTAGGTTTCCTGGTTCGGGTCTAACAGGTTTGTTTCGGGTTTGCCTCTATAAATACCTGTATTTTTCATGAAAATTCCTTTCTTTTATCATATCTAAGAACCCTAACAGCCACCAAACCCTCATAAACCCTATTTTGAATTCTTGGAGAAGATTTGAGGCTTTCAAGTTGTGTTTTGTTGATTTTTGGCTTTTGGAGTGGAGATCTCATTCGATGTTGCTTCTAACAAGTTTTCCTACAACCCCAGGCGAGTATCATCTCTACTAATCCCCCTCCCAGTTTTTAAAATATTTTTTAAGAGTTTTTAATGAGTTTTATAGAGCCTAATCAATTAATTTGTGTATAAAAATCGGATCTTTTGTATATATGTATAAAGACTAGGTCTTTTCATGTTAAAGAGATTAAGCATGCATTTACAGAAGTGTTTTAAGATCTGAAAATAATTTAAAATATTGTTTATCTGAATTTAGATGTCTTATTCTTCATTTAAAGTTTCATGCATGATTGAAGGTTTACATATGATTTCTTATGCAAATAATCATGCTTGTTATGTTCTGTTAAAAATCTGCTGCACATATATACTATTGAGATAGACATTTGAAATAACAAATGATATCCAATTTGAACCAAACTAATTCAAATTGAAAAATATGTGAATCTAGTTTTCAAAACAGAAAACCATACCTAAAGATAGTTTTCCTAGAGAAAGATATGCTAAATTTACTGATGATAGGTCCTGCAGAAAACCTGCTGCACAAATAAAATGTTTGACTGGAAATTAGAAATATCATATGAACTCCAAACTGAGCCAAATCAATGTCAAATGATAGCTATGTGAGTCTAGTTTTCAAAACGAAAAACTATTCTTAAAAATAATTTCTTTAGAGAAAGATATTCTCAATTTACTAATGATATGTTCTGCAGAAAACTGCAGATGTGCTGATTTGAAATAAATTGATATATTATGTAAAGGTTTCTTGAGTTTTGCTGTTGTTTGTTATTTTTGAGAGAGTTTCTCGATCTTGTACTGTTATATACAATGCTTAAGAGTTGTTTAACATCTGGGATAATGATGAACACCAGATATGGACACGCACACCGAGATATGTGCACGTACACTTAGATTATGATGTGCACGTACACTTAGATTATGTTGTGTTAACATACTTTTTGTCGCACGTTGAGCTGATGAATACATATGAAAGAGTATAGTTAATTCATGTATCCGGAAATAGGGAGATAAAACATATTTGCCGCAGAATGATTGAGTAATAGTATTACAATAGTATCGTTATTTCATGTATCGGGATAGGGAGATAAAACCTATTGCCGCAGAACGATTGAGTAAGAATATTATAAAAGTATCGTTATTTCATGTATCCGGGATAGGAAGATAAAACCTATTGCCGCAGAACGATTGAGTAAGAATATTACAAAAGTATCGTTAATTCATGTATCCGGAAATAGGGAGATAAAACCTATTTGTCGCAGAACGATTGAGTAATAGTATTACAAAAGTATCGTTATTTCATGTATCCGGGATAGGGAGATAAAACCTATTACCGCAGAACGATTGAGTAATAGTATTACAACAGTATCGTTATTATATGTATCCGGAATAGGAAAATAATAAATCCTATTGCCGCAGAGCGATTGAGTAACGAGCATTACAAAAGTATCGCTATAGTACAATATGATGCACACATAGATTTTTGATCAGTTGTAAGTTTTACTTTCCAGATGGATTGCCCGCGAGTAGGGTATTTTCCTTTGAGATTTTGAGGCACCCGTTATGAACGGCAGATATATTTATTTTAGCAATTGTTAATATCCTCTTATTATAGAGCTGGTCACTCGGACGTAGTTTGAGATGAGATGATTATTCTTTATGTTAGAGATTGGAGTATTTATCATTGATTATTTGTTTTTCATTCATAGAGAGTTATATGAATGATTTGATATATGTATGTACTGATTCTATTTTCTTATATACTCCTACCCCTTCCCCTGGGGAGAGGTAGTGATGATCTCGCTAGCGCTTTGACGCTCGTTGTTTTCTCCCCTTTCAGGCAGCGAGTCTGGCGCACGGAGAGTCGCAGGTTGATGGAACTTCTTAGTTGTCCATTTAGTTACTTATCATATTTTGTAGTTACTACAGAACTCCACAAGTTGTTGATAAATCTCAGAATCTAGATTGGTATTTTGTTTCATAGAGTTGAGAGCTATTGTGAGACTTTGTTTATGTGACTCATTGTATTTGAGATTCAGTTCAGACTCAGAGATATGTCTATTTTATTCCAGTTGGGCTCATTATTGATTTTTCTTATGCTTCTTCTGTGTATATCCAGTATTATCCTATTTCTATTTTTACCTGTCTGTACCTTCACCTATTTATTATTTCCACTAGAGAGATAGTGATTGTGATGGTGAAACTTGTCATAGCATGGTGGTTGGTGCTTGGCAGGTTTGACAATCCGGGTTTCACCTGGGACTGCAGCCTTGTGTGAACCCTGGGGCGTCACAGTTGGTATCAGAGCCAGGTTCCAGCATCCTTAGGATCATTCCTGTGTCAAATTGTGGAGCTAGGATAGAGTTTCCTAGGATTCACGTATAGAGTCCGTTAGGAATTCCTAGAATGAGTGAGGACGATATGTGCGTATATCTCAAAATTTCAATTTTTTTTGACAATTATTTTATGTTGATTTAAAGTATTTGCGTGAATACTATATGTTATGAATGCGTATTGTTATACGTTATATATATGTATATATGTTTGCGATCTCACTTACTATGATCATAAGCTCTCCTCTCGATATTATAAATATTGGAACGAGATAAAACTCATACCCAGAGAGCTGGGCAAGCAGAGTCCGAGCCGCAGCAGGCTCCACAGTATTTGATCAACTTTATGGCACCGTTTGCAGAAACAGAGACTAGCAACACTCGAGGAGGGAGTAGCGAGCCACATTATATTTTCTGGAGTTCCACCATCCGTTGTACTGATTGTGCCAATTGAAGAGGTAATATTAATGATTATATTATCACAACCATTTGTTGATAGAGATACAGAGCAGGAGGCTTGGCTCTGTAAGAATAAGAAAGATGTAGGACATTGAGAACACCATAGTGCAGGGCACATTGGATTCTTATGCAGCTTATAAATGAAAAGGAATATGTAAAAATTCCTTAACGTAGACTCAGTACCAAACCAGAGGTTAAATATATTCAGCACAGAGGATATCACCGGAGAATAGCAACAAAGAATAGCTACGATTTCATATTTTCATCGGGACAGTGAATATCACTTATTTGGGAAAATTTTGTTTACTTTTTCGACAAGCAGTTAGAGCTAGTTTGCTTAAAACAGTGAGATATGCCTATAGTTAATTACGAAATCAAGACTAGCATGATGGCAATGTCAAGGGCAAGAG
Organism: Asparagus kiusianus; assembly: GCA_022839385.1. Lineage (NCBI taxonomy): Eukaryota > Viridiplantae > Streptophyta > Magnoliopsida > Asparagales > Asparagaceae > Asparagus > Asparagus kiusianus. Next base: position 9,083 of record BQKN01033649.1, read on the forward strand.
GCCTATTATGGGATCTAAAGGACCCCAACAGTGGGGTAAGGATTTTTACTATCAGCAATAAAGACATTACAAGAAGATAGCAAACATGATTTGATGACACCGCAGCAGCGCATGATTCGGGACACATGATACAATTATAACAAGATCGGACATAAAACGAAGAATTATCGTAGTACACCAGCAGGAGACTAGCATGATAGAGATCAGGGTCAATAATCTTAGGGTAGCAGTTACGGCCAACATCGGAGGATAGATGTGCTACCGGTTATTCCGAGGATTTAGGGGCCTATAGGCCAGAATTGCGTTATTCAGAATATTCATCAGTGTCAGATGGACCCATGTGTTTCACCACCAGCAGCGTAGCAGGCGTCGGCCACCAGTAGAGTTTATGTAGTCGCGTCACGTGATCATAGTGCGAGCAGAGTTTTCATAGTAAATTCTTATCCAGCTCGAATCTTGTTGATTCAGAAGCTTCGCATTTTTTTTATCTATCATGATGTCATGATTAGACATCAGCTTGTAGCGTAGCGTTTCGGCGTTCCATTATCAGTTTCTACTCCTTTAGAGGAGGTGTCCCTATTAGAGAGTATATGTAGGAGATGTGTTATCAGTATAGATGAGTTTGAGTTCATCTTTGTCATGGTCGTGTTGTGGATGTTGAATTTCAATGTCATTCTTAGTATGGAATGGTTATCATCTTACAATATCAGTACCGACTGTTTTGCTAAAATAGTATGCTTGTGAGCATTCGTTGGGATTATATAGATAGTAGCAACCTCATAGGGTAACCAGAATGCGGAGTCATTTCTGGCATAAGTCGAAGAGGTGATGATACGGGATCGGGGTGCAGTTTTGAGCGAGACCGGAGTTGTCTCAGTATATCAGGATGTCTTTCAGGATATACCTATGTTTTCTCCAGTGAGAGAGGTTGTTTCCCTGCATTGAGTTGCAGCAGGCACCGTACCGATTTTCTGAGCACCCTATCATATCTTATGGCACCCGCTGAGTGGAGGGAGCTACAGACTCAGGTAGATGAGTTGTTAACTCATGATCTTATTTGTCGGAGTCGTTTTTTTTCATGGGAGCACTGGTCTTCTTCGTGAGGGAAGAAGGACTATAGCATGTGATTGTATATCGATTATCATGAGTTGAACAAGGTCACTTCCCGGATCATGGATCCACTGTCGAGGATTTATGACTTGTTCGACTAGCTGTGGGGAGCGCAGCATTTCTCGAAGATTGATCTTCATTCTAGTTATTTCCAGTTGCGAATGCGGTAAATGAACGTTTCCAAAACCGCATTTTCTGACTCGATATGGGTCTTTTGAGGTCTTGTCATGCCATTTGGGCTGACCAATGCACCCGCGGTATTCATGGATTTGATAAACCGGGTTTTTTCGTCCATGTTAGGACCAGTTCGTAGTTATTTTATTAACGACATCATTATCTTTTCGAGATCAGAGACAGTGCGCGAGCAGCATCCTCTATTGGCATTACGGGGATAGCGGACAATCGAGATTAGAGGCATCAGTGATACGCTAAGTTCAGGAAATACGAGTTTTGGCTATAAGAGATTAGATTTTTAGGCCATGTCATCAGCAGGTGGGGCATAACAATGGATCCAGCCATTGTTGAGGCTGTACTTGATTGGGAGCCACTAAGAACCATTACACGGGTTTGTAGTTTTAGAATGGTATGAGAGAAATTTCATTCAGGACTTTTTAAAGATTGTGATATTACTTACACACCTTACAAAGAAGGGTGTATAGTTTACTTTGGGCACGGGATGCCAGGAAGCCTTTAAGACTATTAAGGCTAGATAGACTACAATAACAATTTTGACTGTTCTAAATAGTGATACGACGTTTGTCATTTATGCGGACACGTCATTAGCAGGACTACGAGGTGTTTTGATGTAGACCCGGAGGGTATGGCTTATTTCGCGATAGTTTAGGCACATCGTAACAGATATACAGTGCATTCATGCACAAGGAAAATGTGCAAGGATCTGAAGAGGCATTTTTGGTGGAGTGGCATGCGCAGAGGGATTGCAGATTATGTAGCTAAGTGTTATACATGCTAACAAAATTAAGGCAGAACATCAGAGATATGCAGGAACCCTACAGTTTTTACCCATTCCTGAGTGGAAGTGGGCAGATATTTACATGGATTTCATAGTGGGGTTGCCTAAGTCAAAGAAAGGAAATGATTCTATTTGGGTTATAGTGGACAGATTGACTAAGTCTACACATTTCTTACCAATGAGGATGACTTATACGGCAGATAGGTATGCGAGGATCTTCATTCGGGAGATTGTTAGATTGCATGGAGTTTCGAAGACGATTATCACAGATCGGGGCTCAGGCTTCACATCTCATTTTTGGAGGAGTTTCCAGGATGCTTTTGACAGTCAGTTGTCATTTAGCAGCGTTTTCACCCCCAGACAGATGGTAAGACCGAGAGGGTGAATCAGATCTTAGAGGACATGCTGAGAGCATGCATTATGGATTTTCAGGGTAGCTGGGAGGACCATATTCCACTGATTGAATTTGCATATAATAATAGTTATCAAGCTACCATCAGGATGGCACCGTATGAAGCTTTGTACGGGAGACCTTGCAGATCACCTATATGTTGGGCAGGGCCATAGGATAGTTTATTGATTGGTCCAGAGTTAGTTAGACAGACCAAAAAGAGGTGGCATTGATTCGAGAGCGCATTCTTACGGCGCAGAGTCGGCAAAAAAAAGAGCTATGCAAATCAGAGGAGACGACCTTTAGAGTTCCAGGTCAGAGACTCAGTTATGATGAAAGTATCACCGATGAAGGGCGTTTAGCGATTTGGTAGACGGGGGAAGCTTGCCCCGAGATATGTTAGTCCTTTCAGGATCATCGAGCGCATTGGAACTATTTCTTACAGGTTAGACCTTCCAGCATCGATGTCGAGTATACATGATGTCTTTAATATTTTGATACTTAAGAAGCATCTGCGGGATGATGAGCAACAGAGAGTGATTGATTCACCATAGATTGAGATTCATGATGGCTTGACTATCGTAGAGATTTCGGTATGCATATTTGCTTGTGAAAATAAAAAGCTTTGTAATAAAGTCATTCCATTAGTGAAAGTTCAGTGGAACCGGCAAGGAGCCGAAGAGATTTCTTGGGAGCGTGATGAGGATGTTCGTCGTGACTACCCACACCTGTTTGGACATGTATGATGTTGATAAATTCTTATGCTTATATGCTTTGATAGTAGTCTTTATCTATGATGTTTAGTCACATTTATATTTATCTTTAACACTAGAATGGAGATATTGTCACCCGATCCTTAATCATTTGAAATATATGGTATATACATGAGGGTTTCCTTGTTTGGATTATTTCGCTCGATGTACCAATTTCGTTTAATTAGGGATTTAGGGGAGAATGTTTGCATTCTAGGTTGTTAACTTTAAATATCATTGTACTAATACTATGAGATGAGTGCAGAAGGAATTCTTAATATGAATTACACCTTCTTATTGTGTTTTCCTAGTTTTTAAGCTTTGAGATGCGATTGTGGAATTTCGGGGACGAAATTCTTTTAAGGGGGGAAGAATGTAAAACCCCATAAATTTGAATATTTTATGATAAATATGTTATATGGTGAAAAATAATATATTTTGATGTTTGGATATGATAAGAATTGATTTGAGATCAATTCAATGTATATTTGTGAAAATATGAGTGCAAATGCACAAAACATGCACAAAGGCCAAGAGTGAAAATCTGGGAATAATGACCAGTTATGAGTTTTTATATTTTTCACATTGATGCAGTTAGAATTTGGAAAAGTGTAAAAGACCAAAGTTGTAGGTCTCTTCAACAGATTTCCAACAAGTCTTAGATCACCTCATTCTGAGGTCAGATGAGAAAGTTACAGCTAAAATACCAAAGGGGTATTTTCCTAGTCAGACTAGGTTTCCTGGTTCGGGTCTAACAGGTTTGTTTCGGGTTTGCCTCTATAAATACCTATATTTTTCATGAAAATTCTTTTATTTTATCATATCTAAGAACCCTAACAGCCACCAAACCCTCATAAACCCTATTTTAAATTCTTGGAGAAGATTTGAGGCTTTCAAGTTGTGTTTTGTTGATTTTTGGCTTTTGGAGTGGAGATCTCATTCGATGTTGCTTCTAACAAGTTTTCCTACAACCCCAGGCGAGTATCATCTCTACTAATCCCCCTCTCAGTTTTTAAAATATTTTTGAAGAGTTTTTAATGAGTTTTATAGAGCCTAATCAATTAATTTGTGTATAAAAATCGGATCTTTTGTATATATGTATAAAGACTAGGTCTTTTCATGTTAAAGAGATTAAGCATGCATTTACAGAAGTGTTTTAAGATCTAAAAATAATTTAAAATATTGTTTATCTGAATTTAGATGTCTTATTCTTCGTTTAAAGTTTCATGCATGATTGAAGGTTTACATATGATTTCTTATGCAAATAATCATGCTTGTTATGTTCTGTTGAAAATCTGCTGCACATATATACTATTGAGATAGACATTTGAAATAACAAATGATATCCAATTTGAACCAAACTAATTCAAATTGAAAAATATGTGAATATAGTTTTCAAAACAGAAAACCATACCTAAAGATAGTTTTCCTAGAGAAAGATATGCTCAATTTACTGATGATAGGTCCTGCAGAAAATCTGCTGCACAAATAAAATGTTTGACTGGAAATTAGAAATATCATATGAACTCCAAACTGAGCCAAATCAATGTCAAATGATAGCTATGTGAGTCTAGTTTTCAAAACGAAAAACTATTCTTAAAAATAATTTCTTTAGAGAAAGATATTCTCAATTTACTAATGATATGTTCTGCAGAAAACTGCAGATGTGCTGATTTGAAATAAATTGATATATTACGTAAAGGTTTCTTGAGTTTTGCTGTTGTTTGTTATTTTTGAGAGAGTTTCTCGATCTTGTACTGTTATATACAATGCTTAAGAGTTGTTTAACATCTGGGATAATGATGAACACCAGATATGGACACGCACACCGAGATATGTGCACGTACACTTAGATTATGTTGTGTTAACATACTTTTTGTCGCACGTTGAGCTGATGAATACATATAAAAGAGTATAGTTAATTCATGTATCCAGAAATAGGGAGATAAAACCTATTTGCCGCAGAACGATTGAGTAATAGTATTACAATAGTATCGTTATTTCATGTATCCGGGATAGGGAGATAAAACCTATTGCCGCAGAACGATTGAGTAAGAATATTATAAAAGTATCGTTATTTCATGTATCCGGGATAGGAAGATAAAACCTATTGCCGCAGAACGATTGAGTAAGAATATTACAAAAGTATCGTTAATTCATGTATCCGGAAATAGGGAGATAAAACCTATTTGTCGCAGAACGATTGAGTAATAGTATTACAAAAGTATCGTTATTTCATGTATCCGGGATAGGGAGATAAAACCTATTACCGCAGAACGATTGAGTAATAGTATTACAACAGTATCGTTATTATATGTATCCGGAATAGGAAAATAATAAATCCTATTACCGCAGAGCGATTAAGTAACGAGCATTACAAAAGTATCGCTATAGTACAATATGATGCACACATAGATTTTTGATCAGTTGTAAGTTTTACTTTCCAGATGGATTGCCCGCGAGTAGGGTATTTTCCTTTGAGATTTTGAGGCACCCGTTATGAACGGCAGATATATTTATTTTAGCAATTGTTAATATCCTCTTATTATAGAGCAGGTCACTCGGACGTAGTTCGAGATGAGATGATTATTCTTTATGTTAGAGATTGGAGTATTTATCATTGATTATTTGTTTTTCATTCATAGAGAGTTATATGAATGATTTGATATATGTATGTACTGATTCTATTTTCTTATATACTCCTACCCCTTCCCCTGGGGAGAGGTAGTGATGATCTCGCTAGCGCTTTGACGCTCGTTGTTTTCCCCCCTTTCAGGCAGCGAGTCTGGCGCACGGAGAGTCGCAGGTTGATGGAACTTCTTAGTTGTCCATTTAGTTACTTATCATATTTTGTAGTTACTACAGAACTCCACATGTTGTTGATAAATCTCAGAATCTAGATTGGTA
>BQKN01033663.1:0-15130 GCA_022839385.1 Asparagus kiusianus
ACGTGCTACACTGCCCTTCGTTGATGAGTGCAGCCTCTGCCCCAGGAGATTCATTCATCCCATTCGTGCAGAGATTAGAGTCTGCGAAATGGGAAGGGGGATACATGGTTAGGATTCGCCAAATCTTGGCGCGAGATACCAACTTCCATATCTACCGATGTTTCCCTGATTTTGAGGGCGGTATCTACGGTGTGGAATATCAAGACGTAGCAGGCCCTAATGGATTCACTCAGCTCAACGGAGGTGTTTTCCATTGGCTTCTCTCTATTAGGCCAGGCTACTTAGTCTTCCGGCAAGGCGTCAACTGCTTTGTCGAGCCTTACCAACCTTATAGGTTTGCTCGGCAGTTTGGGTACGACCAAGTGTACGTCGGTAACCCTCGTCCTCAACTATCGGTTGTGGGCAACTTGTATGAAGGAGCTAGGGCCTGGTATCATTCTGTAGCAGGTTGTACCAAGGCCGTTTTTAGGCTTCCCCACAAAACTGCCAACTCCTACACCTCCATAAGCTTCTGTAATTGGTATCACGCAGCGTCTCAGATTCCCAATTACAACATAAATTCATCGTGCCTGAAAGAGATTAGGCACATGTATTCCTTGAGGAGGGGGTCAAAGACGTCCCGTTTGAGAGGGATTGATGAGTTCTTAGCCGTTGAGAACCAGCCTGTTGGGCAGGAAGAGGAACAAGGAGTTGAGCTTGTTCAGCCGGAAGAGCAACGAGCGGTTAATCTCCCCGTGACTAGAGCAACTGGGAAGAGAAAACTCTCTGTGGATGAAACCGGCAAATATGACAAACAGATTCGTCGGAAGTTGCTGATTGATCCACCTCCCGAAGGCCAACAAAAACCCAAGTTGATGGCTGAGGCCATCCGGGCTGTTGTGGATGAAGAACAACAGGAGTCATCTGTGGTGGGCCTGCCACATAGAACTGGACTTCGCTCCCAGGGGCCAGCCCTATCCGGCTAAGCTTCTTCTTATCATCCCCCTGAGGACGAGGAGGACAAGTTAATGGCTGCAGATGCAGAATCTGCTCCAGTGATGGACCTCCCTAAGTCTCCAGTCTTGGAGCAGAGGAATATCGAAGAGAATCCATCTCCTTCCCCTTCAGCCTTAATGTCACAAGCCGGTGACTTAATTCCTAGTCCTACAACGGGACTTATGAATAAACCAGCTGTTGGCACAAGTCTTCCTGGATCTTCAGCTACTCAAGAAGATGAGGAACGAGTTGACTATGAAGGCTCCTCGATCGGTGGTGAAGCTGACGAAGAGAAAGATGATGAGGACGCTGAAGTTGGCAACTTACCGGTTGATGACGTAGAAGATGAGGAGCGCGATTCAATGGAAGACATAACTCTTTTTGACGATGCTCCCAAGGCTCTGTCTGATAAGGCATCTGGTTATACGCCTTTTTATCTCACCGGTAAGTTTAGTTTGTTTCGACTTATCCCGCACGCTTTTTCCGCATTCCGACCGTTTTTTCGTGCAGGTTCGCCAACCCCTGGGACTACTTCGGCTGCTCCTTTAGAGCAAGAACCTGCGCCGGCGTCGGCCCCTTTACAAGAGCAACATACACCTGGCTCCCCTCCGGCAACTACTTTGCCTACAGCATTGCCCGAGACCACTGTTTCATCTGTGGCGTTACCTGAAACTACCGCTACGACTTCTCCTCTGGAACAGCCGGTCGTGCAGGTATCGGCTCCTTTGCCGGAGCAAATCTTACATGACTCTTCTGTGGTAGCTACTTCACCAAAAGCGGTGATGAAGATTTCGCTTGCTCCAACAGAGGCTGGGCCCAGCTCATCTCAGGCGAAGGCATTGATGGCTTTGACCTCAAGTCCTTCGCAACTGAATATTTCAATTGCTTCTGCTGCTTCAGCACCTGGATCGCCTACTAGCCATCGTCTTAACGCACCAATTTCAACTGCTGAAGGGGTGTCTTCGGGTGCGACTGTCAGGATCGCTAATGCACCTAAGTTCCTTCAGATATCTTTGGTGTATCTAAACACTCTTGCGAAGACGGTGGTTGAGTCTTTGATGAATGGTCAAGGGACTCTGAATTCCTTTCGACCTCTCCTGGAAGCAGGCTTAAACAATGTTAGGAGTGTGGGCGAAATCCAATGGTTCGAGCGCTGCTCGGAAATTATCCTCCGTTTGGAGGAGAAGTTACAACGCTTTGAGACCATGGGTCGTAGTGACCTCCAACCGGAAATTGTGTCAACTCTGGCTAATCTTCAGGTTGCCGAAGTGATACAATGGGAATCACTGGAGCGGGACTTAGCTGAGAAAGAGCGCCAGGCTGCGGAGTTTCGTGAGCGTCATATTCAAAAGCGAGAAGAACTAGAACGCTCGACTACTTCTCTGAATTCGCTCCGTGATAGACTTGTTGAAGCCGAGGCTGAAGTCTTACGCTTGAAGGCTGAAGTTTCTCGTGAAGAAGGCGTCGTCAATATCCTCAGCACCCAGAATGAAAACAGTGCTTTGGAGTATCATTCGCAGGACCAAGCCCTAGAACAGGCCAGGAACAAAGTGGCGGCCATCATCACACCGAGTGCGGATGAACTCCGGGCCAAGGCGGAAGCTATGGTTCGAGCTAATCACGAGAAAGAATTAGCTGAGCTCAAGACTCAACTTGCAGCTTTTGACTTGATGCATGAGTGAATTTAGTCTCTTTTTTTATATGTTCTTTTAATAAGAACAAGTTTTGTCTTGTATCACTTTCTTTTGGCTTTTGAATAAGAAGTGCTATTGATCTTTTAATGTTCTTCGCATTTGTTATGTTTTGATTTTAGACAACAAATTACAAAGAATACTCAGAAATTTTCTATCGTAAGATAACTCTAGAAAATTTTCAACTGTTAGGGATAAATACTTGATTATTCTCCTAGAATTGAATTGCAAAGCAGAATCCTTCTTGTGTTATTTTGGTGTTAAACACTGAAAGAAGTCCATAAGTGCCAGAAATATAGTTCTGACTTGATAAGGGGAATATTGCGATCAGAGCAATTTTGAGGGCTTATCGCTCTATTGAAGAGAGTCGATAAGTTGATAGTGTTGCGATCGGAGCAACTTTGAGGACTTATCGTTCTATTGATGAGAATCGATAAGTTGGAAGTGTTGCGATCGGAGCAATTTTGAGGACTTATCGTTCTATTGATGAGAATCGATAAGTTGGAAGTGTTGCGATCGGGGCAATTTTGATGATTTATCGTTCTATTGATGAGAATCGATAAGTTGGAAGTGTTGCGATCGGGACAATTTTGATGACTTATCGTTCTATTGATGAGAATCGATAAGTTGGAAGTGTTGCGATCGGGGCAATTTTGATGACTTATCGCTCTATTGGGGAGAGCCGATAAGTTGATTTTGTCAGAGGTGTAATTTTAACGTGACGAGAGATATTGCGATCGGGGCAATTTTGGGGACTTATCGCTCTATTGGGGAGAGTCGATAAGTTAGAAGTGTTGCGATCGGAGCAACTTTGAGGACTTATTGTTCTGTTGATGAGAATCGATAAGTTGATTTTTGTCAGAGGTGTAATTTTAACGTGACGTCTGTGGGGATAAAATCTTTTTGTGTCTTGCTGGGGAAAGTCACTAAGTGTTGTTATCATCGGAGTGATGACTTATGATACTTAGGATTTGAACAAGATTTTAGGTAGTTTCATTACCCCACGGGAAGGAGTTGATAAACTGGTTATTTATTGCCCTGTTGGAGAGAGCTAATAAATTGACAATAATCTGAGTGATTTTGAGGACTTATCGTTCTGTTGATGAGAATCGATAAGTGAGTTCTAACAGAGGAGTTATAATCATATTGATAGTGATAATAACTAGATTCAATCTCTGTTAGGATAATGACCATCTGATGAGTTGAGGAGATACAGAGTTTTGAACGCACTCTGTTGAAAAGAACCCATGAACTTAGAGGCTAAGTATCGAAGATGGACTCTTCATTTGGAAGAGTTATAACGCTAAGGTGACCTTCGCGTTTGAAGTATGAAACGCTGGTCTGAGCCCAGCGTTTGAACGCGGGTGTGAACCTCGCGTTGAGATTAAAGTCTTAACTACCTTTAAAAGATTTACTTTTTTAAAACGGTTGGGATTCTTTTTAAAGTCCCTAACCATCTCAACAACTTAACAGTTGTTATAAATAGACCTGAGTGGTCACATCAAGAGTCATTCGACTCTTTCTACTTTCGGCTATTTCCAAGAACGAGAAATCTCGTTTGACTTCGGCGAGATCTCCGACGAACTTCGTCTTTTTCGTTCGAAAACGCCTTCTCCGATCCACTGTGCTGATGGCGCCACGGAGGATGGGCTCAAGCTCCAAGAAAGTCGCCGGAACGACTTCCGAAACACCGTCGATTGAGGACGCTGGCAGTGTTCCTGTTCCTGCGGGGATTTCGTCGTCGTCTCCGCCACCACAAGGACCTCCTTGTCGTGGTGAGTGTTGACCGAAAGAACTTGCTTTGGCAAGTTTTCTGAAAACCCTAGATGGGTTCTTGATAACGAGGAAGATGACTCGTTTTGATTAGATGAAAACGCGGGGTTGGGATGCCCTTTGGGTCCCGACCCTCGCGTTCCAAATTTTTTAACACGAGATTCGACCCTCGCGTTTGAGAATTCTGATGCGGGGCTCGACCTTCGCGTTGGAGATTTGACATGAGACTCTAACCCATTATGTTTTGGGTTCTATCTTTATGTCGATGGCTCGCTTATAGCTGCTAACATCTGCTTTTTTGATTGTGCAGTGCTTTTACCAAACGTGCCGCTTTCACAAGAGCATCATTTTGGGTATATGGGCGGACCTGATGCGAATGACACTTTCAGTCTTCAAAACACAGTTTCGCTTTGTACTTTCGCTGACTCGGAGAGAACAGACATGATTATGTTAGACCCTAGAGGAGGGGTGATTAGGGTCTTATGCTAATCTAATCCGATTTTATGCCAATTAAAATTAATTAACAAGTTATCCTAGCAAGTATGTAATACAACAAGATATATGAGCTAGGATAAACAATATGATCAATAAGATATATCCTATATGATAGAAATATATGCAAGGATATATAAACTAACACAAGGGTAAACAATATGAAACAAGATAGTGGATCATATAAATAATGAGCTAATGACAATGGCGATAAGAGATATAAACACAAGTATGAATAAACGCCAAAGCACACTCAAACACAAGATATGATCACGGAGTTCGGACCTTCCGTCCTACGTCTCCGCTCCCCACTCCCGGGGAGAAATCCACTAACACAATCCGGTTTGGAAGCCGGAACTTCTTCTACACACTCGGTTTTCTAGCTAACCGAAAACTCTACAACTCACACTCTTGTAATCACACTCTACACCCACTAAGTGTTGGACCTAGCCGTATCTCCCTCAAGTGCTCGGTTACAACCTCTCCCTAGGCACGTCAACCGACGCCACTCCTCTTGGGACGATCCCCGACTCTCACCACACACTTCTCACTCGGTGTACAAGTGTATTACAAAGTGATCTCACAATAAGCACAAATATCATAAATGATTGTTCTCTCTAACAAGGTGAGAACTCAATTAGGCTCAACTCAATGTCACACAATCCCACAACCTAATTATATAATGTATGCAAATACAATAAGCTCAATAGGTTGTGTGTGAGCAAAGAGATATAAATCAAATCAAACTAAACTCAAATATAAAATCTAGCTTAAGAACAATGATAATCAAGCAAGTATATTAATGTAAAGCTAGAGTTTGAGTTTAGAAAACTTCTCAAGATATCAAGAGTGGAGGGAGAAGAGTTGGATGCCCAAACACCAATAGATGATCTCCTCAAGCTCTTGTTGAATTGAATCACAAAACCGAAACACTCAAATGCTTAAAAGCTTCTTAAAACAAACTTAAACAAACACTAAACAAGTTTAAACCCTTGTTAGAACTTTTAAACCATTCTCTTTTTAGTCACATCAAAAGATCAGCAATGGGGTATTTATACCCTCTAAGAATCTCAGCCAAAACACAAGTAAAAAGACAGAAATAGCCCCAAGGCAACGGTCAGAAAACTAGCCGTTGGAAGCAGAAAAATCACTCGTCGGTCGACCGAAAAATTTGTCGGTCGACCGGAAATTTTCATCGGTCGACCGGACCAGTCGACCGACAGCTCTCTGTCGCCCAGTGAACTTATGACCTCAGGTTCGGTCGACCGGTGCGGTCGACCGAATACTGATACTCCTGAAAAAACAGTTTTGCTGATTTTAAAACCCTGTTTAAAAATATCAAACAAATTCCAAAAAATGTAAAACTTTGGGGAATGATTGTAGACATGATAATAAACATGCTACAATGACTGGTTTCGAAAAAGGACTTCCCAAATGAAAAATATCATCATTTTATAAATATGTTCAAAAACATGAAAACCTGGAAATTGATATTTTGATATTTTGACTCAAACAATATTTTGAAACCTTATGAAATGTTGTTATAGACTTAGTAAAACATGTATAAACTAATATTAAAGTCTATAAACTAATAAGACAATATTTTCACAAAATTGCATATTTTATGCAATGTTATCAAAAACACAATAGAGTATGAAACATATGAATATATATATGAATGTAAATTTGTTTCATATCTATATAGCAAAACCAAAACACAATAATAAATATGAAATGTGTAATCTCATGAAAACTCAAAACTATGTATGTATATATACCTATATATATATACATGGAAACCAAAACATATATGTATATATCAAACTATATATATATACATGAAAACCAATATAATGTGTGTGTGTAATATTGAGCTTAAAGTATTAACACACATAATATAAATCCTAAACTAAATTACCCAAGCTTGATCTTGATCTTCATTGAGCTTAACTTGGTACACGTTGCGGATGAAGCTAAACTTGGATCTTGAACTTGAATTGTATTGCTTCACTCCACATCTCCGCCATCCTCCTCTTGATATGATCGTGTAGGCTTAATTCCATCCAACCTCCAACAATGTTGTTTGTCTACAAAACATAGGAATGCACAAACACTAGACAAACAACATTAGTAATAAATTGTTTGTTAAACATCATCAAAATAAGAAGGCCAACAGATTAGATCTCCTTGATGTTCCACTCTTAGAGTCTTGATCACCGACTTAGACGTGGAGACCCCTGCGGGCCATGCTCAGTTTCCTAAACCGGCGTTCATATTCGGAGATCGAATATCCATCGATGATTACCTCGTACATGCAGAAGACTCGAAGCTACTGCGGAAAGTTGATAATCGCTACTTCTTCCTTCCAAATATGAAAAGGATGTACCCCCTCTCCTACTTCTCGAATGCAAGCCATCGTCGGAGTCTGACTTTTGACATAGTCAAAGAGAAGGAAAATGTGTCGTTCGGATCTGGTCGACGGGCTCATACACAAATCGGGGGACAGCTCAAAGGACTGAGACCTGGTTTGTTTAAGAAGAAGGAGCTGGTTCAGGAGATGCCACGCCCAGCGAACATCTTTATTCGCCAATTCCTTATGGCTCAGGGTGAATTTTCTACCCAAGCGTTCAGATCCCCTGGATGGGTCTGTTCCGGAGAAGGAGGTTGGTGGACCCGTATGGTTAACTTTGTTCTTGAGGAGCTTAAGGAATCGCTCGCTCAATCGGGTCTCACAATTCCTGTATTAGCTGTTCGACGGGGAGTTGTGCAGAGTTTCCATAATTTCTTCGCTATATTGGAGAAATATAACCCGGACAGTTGCACATTTTTCTCACCTGCAGGAGAGTTAGGTTTTGCTCTTCATGAGATGCAAGCGGTGTCGGGATTGCCACTTGGGAAAACACCCTACGAAGAGTTCATCCCTACTACCGAAGAGCTTTCTCAGTTGAGGTTGGCGCACCCAGAAATTTATGCTACTTTCTGAGAGTTGATGTGCCACTTCCACATATGTGCTCAAATCTGTGGGACGCGTGGGGGAGGCATCATGCATACCACGTGGGCGGAATACCTCTTTTAGAATTTAAACCGGAAAGATGTAGCCGTGTCTCGTGTTGCAGCCATCTCTCCCAAAGAAGCCAAAGCTCGGATTAAGGCTTCTAATGCCATCTACAAAACAGAGCATGTAGAGGAGGATTTTGAGGCTGGTGTTGAGTTTGAAAGTTTCCACCACCAGGCTACAATTCCTATTTCTGACACGACTCTACTTGCAGGCTTCTTTATGGTTTGGTTGAAACGGTGTGTAGTGCCGTCGAGACCAATAGAAGCGATCCTGGCTGAGGTTGTATATCCAGCTGTTTTGCTGGCACATGGAAGACCCGTGAGCCTCCTCACTGCCATGGTCGGCTGCATTCAAAACGGCCTAAGGATGTTAACCTCCGATCTGCTCGGCGCCTCGATGGTTAAGGTTGCCAGGAAGAAAGCCGGGAAGAACCCCCAGCCACGCATACCAGTACCGTATACGTACTTGGTGGCCTGGTTCGTGCTGCATTGCCCCTCCTTGATGACGGGAGTATCGGAGAGTGCTGATGCTTACATCCCCTTCATACAGAGATTAGAGTCGGTCACGTGGACTCATTCTTACATAGTCAGGGCTCGACAACTCTTATCTCGGGAAGATAATTACCGGATTTTCTGTTGTGCTCCTGATTTTAACGGAGCTGACGTGAAGGATGCCCGCTTCCTGGACTTGCTTTTTGAGGGCTCGTCTTCTTTGGAAGAAGGCACATTCAACTGGCTTCTTATGATCAGGTTGGGCTACCTGGTCTTCCGCTTGCGGGAGAAGTGCTTTATTGAACCTTACGTGCCTTCTCGGTTCGCTAGGCAATTCGGATATGACCAGCTTTATGTTGGCAATCCCAACCCGGCATTGGCTCATATTGGGAATTTATATGAAGGAGCTCGTGCATGGTACTTCTTTTCCGCCGGGGGAACCCATGCGTAATTCACTCTACCCAATTCGCCGCCTGGCTGCTCCACTGTTGCTGATTTCCGCAGCTGGTATGAAGAAGTTTCCCAAGTCACGGGGTATGATATTTACACCTCCTGCATAAGTAAGATTCGGGAATTGTATCGTTCGAGGAGTCGTTCTTCCAGCACTCATTTGCCGGGGGTAGAAGAATATCTATCCTGTGAACAAGAAGCATCTGGGGCTGTCGAAGCTCCTAGGAATTTATCCGCCATCGAGCCTCCCAAGGAAGAAACTCCTATGGAGATCGAAGAGGAAACACCGATTGCTGACTCTCCCGAAGAAAAGCCAATTCCAGAATCGCCTGCTCTTGAACCTCGTCTTCTGAGATCGGGTAAGAAGGCACTTTCTGCTGCTGAACAAGGCGAGTATGACAGGAGAGTGCGTAAACGATTGCCTGTCGTAGCCAAAAATTCAAAGACGACCAAATTGATGGGAGACGCGATACGATCAGCACATGCTGCGTCTCTTGAAAATAGAGAGGATATTACGCTTCCCACCGCTCCTCCAAGTCTTGAAGCAACAATCGGTGAGCAGGAAGAGGATATCTTAGGCTCCACGTCAGAGATGATCAAAAAATTCTTATCTGAAGCCCCGCACACCTCTACTCGCACTGATTATGCAAACTGCTTCGTTTATCCGACCGCTCCACCCCCAAGTTCTGAGACACTGAGGGAGCTCATCGAACAATTGGAACGTTGGACGCAAATGACCATTGACGTTGTCAGTCTCGGGGACGTAAGTTACAAGGTTTTTGAACCTCATTTGCTGGAATGCTTGGCTAAGATCAAGCATCAGGGTGATAAAATATGGACCGAGAACTGTCGTGAGAGCCTCATCATCTTGGAATATGAGTTGGAATTCCTCTCCATGCTGCAACGTGACGACATAGGCCCAGAAGTGGATCGGGCTCTTTCTGAGGCCAAGGCTTCGAAGGCACAACAGCAAGAGGTTCTTCAGAAGAGTTTATCCGAAACGGAACCTCGTCTTGCTCACCTGCGTGATGAACATGCCCAAGTACAGAGGGACATGGGCAACCTCGCTGTGGGTCTCCGGGATACTGCAGCAGAACTTGCTCGAGCTGGTGTTGAAGTCCCTCAGATAAACGCTCAGCTAGCTGATGGTGTGGAGATTCTAAAAGGATTCGCTGGTTATTGCGATGGACTCTTCAAATGCTATTGCGACGAGATTGTTGCTGCCGATAAACTTCGGCGAGAACTTGCAGAAGCAACGCCTAGTGAAGAGGAACTCAAGAGCAAGATAACTGAAGACATCAGAAAGGCTCGCGAGGAAAATATATCAGCGCTGAAATCTAAACTCAAGTCTTTCAGATTGATGAGCCCCGATGTTTAGGGTTTGCGCTATTTTTGGTGGAGGGATAAATTTGTATCATTTTCCTTTCAATTGCTTTCACTTTTGTATTCAGATTAACAATATTGAATGGAAATGATATCATTTTGGTTTTCATTATCTCTTTTGTTGAAATATGATTCAAGACAATGAAAAACGTAGTGTCAACTCAATATGAAAACGAAATTCTCTTTATTATCATTTATAAAACAATTCTAGAAAATTTAAATCGTCAGAGGTGTAGTGTTAACTTGACGAGATACAAAATAGAGTTACACTATAAATAGGCAACCCCCAGCCTAATCTAGCTGGGAATTAGGGGGCAACATGATTCACGGGAAATATCTCTTTAGGAATTTCCCATTGATTGGCATCATGAGCCTGTCTCCTTGTTGATTGATGAGGCGATATGCTCCGTTCGAATAAACTGAGTTTATTACGAAGGGCCCTTCCCATTTAGGATTGAACTTCCCTTTGGTTTTGTGTGTCATCACCATGGGTCGTCTGTTGGCCAAGACCAAATCGCCTTTCTTGAAAGTTCGTTTCTTAACCTTTTTATTGTAGGCTTTGGAAATCCGAGCTTGATAGAGTTCGATCTGCTGCTTAGCTTGAAGTCGATTGTCGTCTAGGGCTTGAAGTTCTTGCAGGCGCCGTTGATGCTTTTCTTCTTCTGTTAGCCCCGTCGTGATAGCGACTCTCAGAGAAGGAATCTGAATTTCTAGTGGTAATACGGCTTCACAGTCATATACCAGCGAGAACGGTGTAGCTCTCGTAGGGATCCTCACCGTTGTGCGGTAAGCCCACAAACATTCGCCGAGTCTTTCATCCCAATCATATCGACTCTTGGAAACGAATTTCTTGAGAAGTTTCACAATGGTTTTGTTGAAGGCTTCTGCAAGACCATTCGCCGGCGGGTAATATGCCGTAGATGCAACGCTCTGGATTCTGAATTTGTCACAAAACCTCTGGAACCCAAAACTGACGAATTGCGTCCCATTGTCATGAACTATCCACCTCGGGACTCCAAAACGGTAGACAACATGGTGTTTGACGAATTTAATTACGTTGGAAGTTTTGACTTCTTTCAACGGGATTTCCTCCGCCCATTTGGAGAAATAATCGGTCATAGCCAGGATGAACCGATGTCCTTTAGAAGTTGGAGGAGAAATTGGACCTACAATATCCATACCCCATTCTTCAAATGGCCATGACGCAGATGTGGGATGTAAGTTCCCAGGTGCTTGGTGGATGAAATCCCCATGAATTTGGCACGCATGACAACTTTTAGCGTAGTCAACCGCGTCTGAGAACATCTTTGGCCAGTAATAGCCAATTCGTCGGAGGCGATCCCCTAATTTAGCTCCGAGCTGATGAGCTCCGCACATCCCGTCGTGAGCTTCCTTGAGGGCCTCTTTTGCTTCCTTTTGAGAAAGACATCGGAGCAAAATGCCGTCATGGGATTTACGATACAGAGTCTGAGTGACTGCATCGTAATAGAATCGGAGGGCCTTTCGTTTGATGCCGGCCACTTCCTTAGGATCGTCAGGTAAGATTCCGTATAGGACATAGTCAATATATGGAAATCGCCAATCTCTAGACTCGAATTCTATGGAGGTCGTACAGACTTCCTCCGTCATTGTCTTGTCTGAGCTTTCCTCCTTAGGAATCTTGGAGGAGTATAGTTCACGTCCTGAGACTGGGATTGTCGTTTCGGTTCCTGGTGGTAATGCCAGCGAAGTTGCTAATGAAGCCAAAGCATCTGCGTAAGCGTTCTGGGCTCTTGGAATGTATTCGATAAAGAATCCATCGAACTGCTTAGCTTGCTTCAGCACTGCGAAGTAGTATGGGATTAAGTCCTCATGACGTACTTCGTATTCCCCTCGGACTTGATTTACAATGAGTTGAGAATCACCATAGGCCTCCAGGTGCCGAATGTTGAGTTCTTCGGCAAGTCGCATCCCTAGTAATAACGCGTTATACTCAGCTACATTGTTGGTACACGGTTCGATTAAGGAAAATCCTCTTGGGATTACGTGACCGTTAGGCGATACGAGCACCACTCCTACTCCCGCAGTAATCGCTCCGTGAGGGTTTGCTCTAGACGCGCCGTCGAAGAATAGTTTCCACACTTGTGTCGATTCTTGAGCAACACAAGCTTCGGCGACTTCGTCGGGCAATTCTTCATACAACTTAGATATCCCTGGCACCGGGTGGTCGGCCAAGAAATCTGTCAATGCTTGACCCTTTACTGCCTTTTGGGGCATAAATTGCATGTCCTATTGTGACAATAGGATAGCCCACTTTGCTAGTCGACAATTCAGAGATGATGGTTTCGACATCAGAACTCTCAAGGGATTCACCTTAGAGATGACCTGAATGGTTTGTCCAACTTGGTAATGTCGCATCTTTTGAATTGCGAATACCAAGGCGAGACATTCCTTTTCGACTGGATTGTACCGATGTTCGGCTCCCATCATAGTCCTGCTCAGGTAATAGATGGCTTGATCTTGACCTTGCTCGTTGTTCTGAGCTAACAAGGCTCCAAGAGAATGGTCCATGGCCCTCACATATAATAGGAATGGTTTTCCTGATATCGGGGCTACGAGAACTGGCGGTTGAATGAGATATCTCTTAATCTCCTCGAATGCCCTTTGACACTCAGTATCCTAAACAAAGGATATTCCTTTCTTCATGAGCTTAGAGAAAGGTTGGCAGCGCCCAGAGAGATTTGATATAAATCTTCGAATGTAGGCTAGTCTACCTTGCAAACCTCGGAGTTCTTTGAGGTTCTTCGGCGGTGGCATGTCTTGGATGGCGCGCACCTTCTCTGGATCCAGAGAAATTCCCTTGGATGTGACAATAAATCCCAGGAATTTTCCACTTGATACTCCGAGAAATGATTTTGTTGGGTTCATCTTCAGCTGATGTGTCCGCATGATATCGAACATTGTCTTCAGATCTGCAAGATGATCACCCTTACATTGGCTTTTCACCGCTATGTCGTCAACATAGCATTCTATCTTTTTACGCAGATGTTCGTGGAAGATAGTGTTCATTGCACGTTGATAGGTTGCGCCTGCATTTTTTAGGCCGAAGGGCAACACTGTGTAGCAATACACCCCCAGCGGTGTTCTGAATGCAGTATGCTTCTCGTCGTCCGGGTGCATCTTGATCTGATTGTACCCGGAGAATCCATCCATAAAAGACATTCTTTCATATCCGCAAGTTTTATCGATCATAACATCCGTGATAGGAAGCGGGAATTCGTCCTTCGGACAAGCTGCATTAAGGTCGCGAAAATCAATACATATCCGGACCTTACCGTTTTTCTTGGGAACTGGAACAATGTTGGCCACCCAGTCCGGGTGTTGTTCCTCCCTGACAAAACCTGAGTCTATAAGCTTTTTCACTTCAGACTCAATTGACTCCATGATCTCTGGACGAAACCTGCGTTGTTGTTGTTTAACGGGTTTTGCATCCGGATCGATGTTGAGACGGTGCACGGCCACCTTCGGGTCAAGGCCAGGCATATCTTCATAATTCCAAGCGAAGACATCTATATATTCTCGGATGAGAGATATAAGGTCTTCTTTTTCGGATGATGATAGGTCTTCAGCTATAAAGATAGGTTTGGGGTCAGACTCGTCTCCCATATTGACCTGGATCACCTTATCTTCAGTGGGTGGTTCGCGTTGTTCGAAGCACATATCACACAAGATGTTAAGACGTTTGATCCAAGGGTCATTGGTTGATTCCATTAACCTTTCATCACCCCCTGCCTCTTCATCTGGGTGACTAGTTGAAACCATATTCACGGTCAGATTTCTAAAGAGAGGTCTGATACTAACATCGGACTCATATGCAGATGTTCCGGATGAGTGGTCCTGACGCAGATAATTACTTATTTCATTTTCCGAGACAGCGGGAGGTGTGACAAATCCTAAACCCCTTCTAGTCTTTTGATAGTAATCTGGGGGTTTCCCTTCGGGGTTAGGGACATTCGGATTGGTGTTCGCCTTCCCTTCCCGAAGTTTAGACCTTGCTTTTCGTTAAAGTCATACCCCATTTGTTTCATTAGTCGAAGGGAGTTAGGTTCGTGATAATGGAATTGAGGAACTCCATCGTCTTCCTCCGAACTTCCTCGTTTGAGTTGTATCGGTTTGACTTTTCCGAAACAGATCGGCTTCCGCCCTTTCCTTTTGGATGGGACTTTAAAGAAAGCCTTCTGTGCGTCCTCTATTTCTTCGTCTGAAACAAAAGACGACTTGATCGGCAATGTGAGTGATGCCTCTGTGCACAATACGTGCCATGGGTTGGTACCTGCACTAGAATTATTCTCTATTTGTTTATTGTTAAGAGAGACATCAGACAAGTACGCTAAAATGAAATCTTCATTAATGCACCACTCGCCCCCACTCGGTATATCATTATTACTCTCACCCTGACCTATTACATCAAAGTTTAATTTCTAAGGACAGTCTTCGTCAGGATCTGGCTCGATGTCAGCTTCGTTACCGCTGTCTATATCTTCTTTCTCCTGGGACTCCAGATAGAAGACGGAGTCGGTGTGGAAGTTTTCTACTCCTCGGAAGGGGTATTTTTCTGCGATTAAGGTTCGAACTTCGCCCTTGTCATTGGCGTACTTCATAACCTGGTGCAGGGTGGATGGGACAATGCGGTTTGCATGTATCCATGGTCGTCCTAGCAAGAGATTGTAAGACGTGTCCGCATCTATGATGTAGCATGCTACCTCAGACTTGAGATCTCCAATCTGGCACCTGAGCTTGATCTTTCCCAGGGGTCGGGTACTGTTCGCATTGAACCC
>BQKN01033664.1:0-11564 GCA_022839385.1 Asparagus kiusianus
ATGCACCACTCGCCCTCACTCGGTACATTATTATTATTCTCGACTGATCCCATTACATCAAAGTTTAATTCCCATGGACAATCTCCTTCGGGGTCTGGCTCAACATCCGCCTTGTTGCCGCTGTCAACGTCTTCTTTCTCTTGCGATTCCGAATAGAAGACTGAATCTGTGTGAAAATTTTCCACTCCCCTGAAGGGGTATTTTTCCACAATCAAGGTTCGGACTTCATTTTCATCATTGACATACTTCATGACTTGATGTAGAGTAGATGGGACGATGCGGTTCGCATGTATCCATGGCCTTCCCAACAATAGATTGTAGGAAGTGTCCGCATCTATGATGTAGCATGTTACCTCGGACTTGAGGTCTCCAATCTGGCATTTAAGCTTGATCTTCCCTAGAGGCCGAGTGCTGTTAGCATTGAACCCGAAAATGGTAGTTTGAGTAGCATTCAGCCGATGCATGGGAATCCCTAAGACTTGCATAACTCTGTATGGCATGATGCTGAGTGCCGAGCCTGGGTCGACTTGAACACGACTGATCTCTGATGACCCAATGTATCCTATGTAATACAGGGGTCTATCATGTTTGTGTTGGACCTGCATATCTTCCTGAGTGAAAGATATGCATGGTAGACTTCTTGCTGCTTGCAAACATTGCAAGCAGGATTGATCTTCCGAAGCTTTAGGGATTGGAGCGACTTGTGTAATAAAGCTCTCTGTATTCTTCAATGCTTCAATTAAAGCCTCCTTGGTAGTTTTGGATAACCTCAGGAGCTCATACAATGTAATTCTGGCTGGTATGTTGGCCAGCTGTGCCATGACATTGAATTGAAAAGGGGCGCTCGACTCCCCATGCTCCTGGTGAAGATTTCTGTTGAAACGGAGCTCTTTCTGCTTTCCTTTATCCACCGGTTTCTTTGGTACAGAACCCCCAGCGTCTTGAGGCTGTTCTTCAGCTTCTTGAGGATTTTGGGTGTAGTCTCTCAAGTAAGTCTTTTCTGACCGAGTACCAGCGTTGTCTCCTGGGTATGCTGCCAGGACAATCCTCTCTTCCTCTGAGTCGGTGAGAGGTTTGAGATGGTCATCATTCTTAGTCATGGAGGGGCTAATCATGTTGGATGATTTGGCCTTGTCTCTTTTCTTCTTGGACGAGGTATTCGTCCACTGTCGATCTTTAATCAAGTCGGGATGAACCCACATGATCTCTCCTTTTGGGGTAGTGAGGGGTATCAACCCCCTGTCTTTCTGATTATGCATGTCGGTATTCTTCAAGTGTATTTCCCCTTTGGGAATGGGGACCACACCATTCGTGATTGCCACTAGAGGGAAGTCACCAAACTGGACTGCTATCATGTTTGTAGATACAGTCTTTTGCTCGGGTTTCAATGTGAGCACATTTGCGTTCACCAGATTTTGCAGGATGTCCTTGAACACATAACATTTTCTGGTAGGATGTCCCAAGAACCTATGATAACGACAGTAGTTGGGGTCATCTACCTTCCCTGCTTCATCCGGCTTCCTGATTTCAGGCAACTGTAGCTTGTTGTTCTTTCGAAGTAACTGGAACAGGGTGTCCACATGCTCTTCCTTGAACGAATATTGCTTAGGTGTCCTTTGCTGATTCGGTGCCTTGCCTTGCTTAGTGGGTGGTGGTACTTGCGTGTAATCAGCTGCTAGAGTTTCCTTTCCCTTAGACCGCTGGGCATTATTCTGATTGCGTTGTTGCTGCGGCTTAGGTTGTGGCTCCTCTTCAGCCTTAATTCTAGCAACAATCTCTTCGGCTTGCTCTCCTTGTGACACCAGCTGTCTCCATGAACGACATTCTGCTACCCCCATCTGGGCAAGGAGCTGAGTCTGCAGGTTGTGCCTGCAAGTTTCAACTAGAGTTGATTGGGTCATACCTGATGGGCATCGCAATGCCATGCTACGGAACCTCTCCACAGAGGCTTTGATGGACTCTCCCTTTTTCTGTTTGGTGGCGAGAAGAGTCGGGACGGAGACCTCCGTGTCATCTTCGAAGAACCTTGCTAAGAAAAGCCTTTCCAAGTCTATCCATTTCTGAATAGAGCCAGCAGGCAACTTCATAAACCATTCAAAGGCTACACCCTTAAGGGTACCGATGAATAGTCGGGTCAAGATGACATCGTTTGCCACTACATCTCCAGTCTGTGATTTGAAATAGTAGATGTGCTGATTCGGTGATCCGGTGCCGTCAAAAGGTTGCAAGGTTGGAGCCTTGAACTTTGGTGGGTATGGGGCTGTATCCTACTCTGCAGGATAAGGCCGTATCACTCCTTCTTCGCGAAGCTCACTTCTATTAGCCATTGCGTTAAGGCGGGCTTCTAGCTCGTCTACCTTGGTGGACTGAGGGTGCAACTCTCTCTGTGTCTCCTTCTCGTTTTCAGAGGAGGATTCTAGGTCGTGAGTTTCGCGATCTGAATGTTCGTGCGCTTTTTGCTTTCCTTTTGAAGTTGTCTTCCGAGAAGACTCAGGTTTTTGGCCCCTTTCGGCAAGGAGCTGGGCCAACATGTCCTTCATTTGGAGGAGTGTCTCTTGCTGTGCATGAAGCATAACGTGGTGTTCATTAACTGTTTTAGCTAAATCTTTGGGATTATTAGTCATGTAAGCGGAGACTTCTCGCACTCCAACAGAGCTTGAGGATTGAGACTCGACAATTGCCGAATGTTCATCATCAGAAGTAATTCCTTTGGCCAACTTCTGGTAGTCAACCGGGCGGATGGCTCCCGTCCGTATCCTGGTACGTCGATATACTCCTTCAAACTCGTCGCAGATTTCTAGTACAGTCGGGGAATGGCTTCTTTCAGATTCGTTGGGGCTAGGATGCCGGGCTTTCCCTCTGCCGGTCATATTGATGGTGACCTGAGGGTATTCGGTTTCAGAAACTCTCTTTTTCTGATGACGTTGTCTTTTGGTAGGTCTTACAACGTCCACCAGTCTATCGAATACAGATCTGCGAGGTTCAGGCGCACAACATTGACATTCGGAGAGGACTGTTGAAATGATCTTCTCACAATGACATGAGTGAGCTGATTGTTGTGTTGGGTTCTTTCTAGAAAGTAATTCTCGCAAATCAGAAATTCGAGAATTATCTGACGGGGATACAACCCCCTGTCCTTGATTGGGTGAGACTGGTTCTTGCTGCACATGAATCTTCAACCCATGTTGTCCCTCTCGGACTACATTACGTCCTGAAGTTGAAACGCAGGAGCATTGTGGTTTGGGAACATCAGGCTTGAGCCTGCGTTTAGAAACAGACCTCTTGGGGTCTTGTTTTATCTGGACGCACTCATCTGGTGCGTTCTTAATGGTATTGCGTTTCGGAGGGACAACGCACCACTGAGGGTCGCGTTTAAGTTGTATTACTCGCGGCTCGTAATTGGGCTCATTGCCGTGAAGCATGCGTTCTGGCATAGGAACGCAACCTTTGGGCGAGGTTTCGGAAACGCAATCTTTGCCTTGAACCGAGGATCGGTTTTCTCGAAGATGCGCTCGTCGGATGGATCTCTTCCGTCTTCGAGCTGCGTTCTTCTTGGCCTGCTTCTGGGCCTTAGCCGTGTCATTGTTGACAGTGGTCGAATCTTCTTCTACCAGCGGTCTTTTGCTACCCACCACACATTGTTTTGACGCGGGTGTAGAATCTTCAACTTGCAGAGCGAGTTTGAGGCTTTGGCCGAAGGAGAGGGCTTTCTTCGGCTTCTCTGCAGCGAGCTGGATCTCTTTAGAGGCTTTCTGGGTGTTGCGCCTGACTTTGGGGCTCAACGATCCAGAGGAAAGAGCTTCCTCATATTTGGCTTGATCAAATTCAACTACAAGGGTCTCAATGGTCATTCCAGCGAGGTGAGCATCAGATTGCACCACCACTTCTTCGTCGGTAAAGGTAGTCCCCAGCAGAGTCGCCATCTTTTGTTTGGTGGAAATTTTGTAACAACAAGAAAATAACGAAAGAATTGTATTTGATTTATTCTCTCTAACCGCTTAGAAAAAGAATGTTTATAACTCTCTCAACTCTCGATTACAATTTGAATTCCGGGGTACAAAAGAGAAGAAAATAAATTTGATTTTCTCTTTTGTTTAAAACTGGGTTCTTCACGGTGGCGATGAGATGCTTCCTTCGAGTGCTCGCGTCGAATTTGCTTCTCGTTGACGATCCAAACGTCTCAACTTGCTGGAACAACTGACCTTGTGTAACTGATAACTCTTGTCGAGTATTGTAGCTCAGAACAAGTAACCAACTCTGACGACAAGAGTTGTTTGAACCGAAAATGATTCGGTTAATTAGCCAAATATGTAATATCTGGATTCCTCAATGGATGTTGATTCCCCAGACTATATAAAGAGTTGATTCTCTCACTCTCTATCTCAGATTCTCTCTTAAAGATCCGATCTAAGCCTTCCAAGATCCGATCTCCCAAAAAATCCCCTTAACTCTGTTGAGTTTGTTGATATTTATAGGGGGATTAGGGGTATAACCGCCCCCATAATCCGCGCCTAAGTGGGGGATTAGTTACCCTATTAATCGGGTGTAACAACCTACGTAAACCACTCCCTGTATCGTGGGTAGAGAACAGCTTCGAAGTTGTTACAATCGCGTTTGAATGAGTCAAAGCTTGCTGTGACAAGCTGCGTTGTGCAGCGATAGAGCTGCGTTAGGCAACAGCTGATGAGCTACGTTCGGCAACGATGTAGCTGCGTTGGGCAGCGGCTGGTGAGCTGCGTTCGGCAGTGATGGAGCTGCGTTGGGCAGCGGCTGATGAGCTGCGTTCGGCAGCGATGGAGCTGCGTTGGGCAGCGGCTGGTGAGCTGCGTTCAGCAGCGATGTAGCTGCGTTGGGCAGCGGCTGGTGAGCTGTGTTCGGCAGCGATGTAGCTGCGTTAGGCAGCGGCTGGTGAGCTGCGTTCGGCAGCGATATAGCTGCGTTGGGCAGCGGCTGATGAGCTGTGTTCGGCAGCGATGGAGCTGCGTTGAGCAACGGTTGACGAGCCGCGTTTGGCAGCGATGGAGCTGCGTTGGGCAGCGATTGTGAGCTGTGAATGTCTTCTCTGTCTTTATATATGGATGACACCAATGACCAATCAAGAAGGTCCTATTCAAGCCATTTGTGATAATTGAAGCATCTCAATAACACTCTATCAACTGTAGGTCACAATCTTCACTAAGATAGCTTGATCGTGTGCTTCTCAGCATGACGAATATTTGCCCACAGCTCTCTAGATCTTCCTGCTTTTCTAAAAATCATTACACTGCTCATCAGCATCCCTAATAGTTGCTAATGTAATTTCAGCCATGTTGTTGTCGTGAAGATCGTCTGATTGTAACATTCCCCGATCTACCTGGAATTCTCCAAATTATAACTTTCTGGAAGTCGTCAGATTGTAACTTTCCGTATCAGTGTTTGATGGGGAGTCAGCTATCTTATTGTAAATTTTAGACAGCCTACAGAACCCCCTCCAAAGTTTTCGAAAGTTCACGGTTGACTGAGACGAATTTTCGAAACACTTTGGATTCCAAAACTTGTTGACTAAATGCACCTCATTGCAGATTGGGTAGAGCACCAACGTTCTTGTTTAATTCGCCAGCGATGACTTGGAGTTTGTTTGTCTAAGTTCATCATCCCCAGGGAGATTCGGCATTCCCTGGCTTAAGACAAATTTATTATCAGAGAACGAAGGACCTACAGAGCTTTATCTCCAGCTTAATCAAGAGGGTAGCCTTTTGGTTGAAATATTGTGTACTTTGAAAGAGTAGCTGCATGCCAGGCTGAGGATGATTGTCAGAACGCATGCTTAGATCGTGCGTCCAAATCGTCTGAATGCAAGGGGTGCGTTCGTGAGTTGTAACCCCCTTTTTAAAATTACGAAAATCTCGCTTCGGGTGGGATTTTTGCCTAAAATCCCGCGCTGATCTGACAGCTATAGCTGTATATAAATAGACCAGTGAGGTCAAATCCAAAGGTCATTCGACTTTTCCCCATATCTAAACAGAGCTCCTGTTCATCTTCTCCATCATTTCAAGGGGAGAAAAGATTCACCCCAGGTCTTCTTCATCGTCGTGATTAAAATGGTTTTCAAAAAGAAAACCACTTCTAAACCGAGGGCGGCTCCGGCTCAAGGTTCTCCTCCGGCTAAAACTTCCGGTGACGTTCGAACTGCTGCACCGCAGTTTCCAATCTCTTCGGCTAGCGGTAAGATTGAACCAGCATAGGTTGTTTTGTTGTTTTGACCGATTTCTCATCTTCGGCCCACCATTAAACTCGGGGGATGATCTTCAGTGTTTATCCCTTTTAAGAAAACGCATGGTTAACTCCATCGTTCATAAAATTTCAACGCAGGTTCAAACCCTGCGTTTAAAAGCTTGGACTTGGGTGGAGACCCTGCGTTCGAGGGTCTGGACGCAAGTCTTGGCCTTGCGTTCAAAAGGAATTTGGACGCGGGTTGGGACCCTGTGTTTAAATACCCGAACGCAGGCCTGAACCTGGGATGCTTGTGTTAGACTAGCCATTTGACTAATGACTCTCTTTTTTTTTTATTTGCAGTTGTTAGGTCTCATGTTATGAGTCTACATCTTCTAATCTTGTTTTGATGATTACAAACAATTCCTAATATTGTTTGTCTAGTGTTTATGTTTCTTATTAGGTATTCTAGACAAACAATGCGTTGGAGGATGGATGGATTGCGCCATAACGATCATATCAAATGGAGGTTGGCGGAATTATGGAATGAAGCATTGCATTCAAGTTAAAGATCCAAGATCCCGCTTCATCCACAAGTGTACCAAGATAGAGCTTCGTTGAAGATCACAGCTTGGGTATATTTAGTTTAGTTTTTATATTATGTGTGTTAGTACTTTAAGCTCAATCATATACACACATACACGCTTTGATTTTTGTTTTGTATATATATAGTTCTATATATACATATATGTTTTTGGTTTAATAGTTTTCAAGTTTATATATGAAACAAATGAATAGAATTGGAAAATACTATTTTGTTTCATGTTCATATGCCTATATATGATTTCATCCTTTTTAATGAAATCATATTTAGTGTTTTGAATATATTGCATAGAATATGCAATTTTATAAAATATTGTATTTTTAGGTTATAGACTTCATAACAATATTTTATATCTTTTATCAAGTCTATACAAACATTTCACAAAGTTTCAAAAGCTGGTTTATGTCAAAACATCAAAATTCAAGTATCTCATATTTTCATGTTTTGGACTATTTTGTAAAATGATGATATTTTTCATTTGGGAGGTCCTTTCTAATAACCAGTCATTGTAGCATGTTTATTAGCATGTCTACAATCATTCCCCAAAGTTTTACATTTTTCTGAATTTATTTGATATTTTTAAACCCTGTTTTATGTTGACATGTACTGTTTAAAACAGGCTGTGTGCATGTCATGAGTCGACTCATGAACAGTGTTGAGTCGACTCATAAACTGTTGTGTAGTCTGCATTTTGTTTCTGACGAGTCGACTCACAATATCATGAGTCGACCCGACAGGTTGAGTCGACTCATGCCTGTTATAAGTCGACTCATGAAGTGTTCTGGAATTTGGTTTTTGTTTCTGCTGAGTCGACCCATGACCTTATGAGTCGACCCATGCATGATGAGTCGACTCATGAATTTTATAAGTCGACTCATAAGCTGTTTTTTGGCCTGTAACAGTAACTTATGAGTCGACTCATGAACAGTGATGAGTCGACCCATAACACTGTAACGACTAGTTTTTGGCTGAGCTGTTTTTTGGGTTTTTGGTCTTTTTGCCTTGTTTTCTCTTGGCTTTGGGGTTCCTATAAATACCCCCACATATCCTCAGTCCTAACTAACTAAGAGAAAAGTTTTAAAGAAGTTTTTACAAGTTTGTTTAAGGTTTCTAAGTGTGTTTAAGAGTTTGGTTTGTGAAGATAATTTCACAAGGGCTTGAGGAGATAATCTTTGGTGTTTGGGCTTCAAATCATATCTCTCTCACTCTTGTCATTTATTGGAGAAGTTTTCTAAACTCAATCTAGCTTTACATTTTATTGTTTAATTATCATTTTATTAAGCTAGTGTTTATATTGAGTTTAGTTGATTTTATTTATCTCTTTGTTCACACACAACCTATTGAGCTTATTGTATTTTCATACTTAGTATAATTTAGGGTTGTGGGTTTGTGACATTGAGAGTGTGCTTAATTGAGTTCTCGCCTTGTATTAGAGAACAAATCCTTTGTTGTGAGCTTTCATTGTGAGATCACTTGTATTACACTAGTACACCGAGAGGAGTGTGTGGTGAGGACGGAGTCGATACCAAGAGGAGTGGCGTCGGTTGCCTAGTGAGAGGTGATAATTCCGAGCACTTGAGGGAGTCGATACGTGAGGACCAACACTTGAGGTGGTAGTTAGTGTAGTTACATTGTGAGATTGTAGACGTTGATCGGTGAGCGTTGAAACCGATATTGTGTGGTGTAAGCGTTTTCGGGTGATCGTTGAAAACCCGGTGTGATAGTGGATTTCTCCCCGGGAGTGGGGAGCGGAGACGTAGGACGGAAGGCCCGAACTCCGTGATCATTTGCTTGTGTTTGAGTTGCATTGGCGTTCATTTATACTTGTGCTCATTGCATATATCGCCTATTGCATCTAGTTTATTTCATCCACTATATTGTTCACCCTTGTGTTATTTATATATCCTTGCACATATATTATTCATATCTCTTGTGCTAGGATATATTTATTAATTAGTTTTTAATTTGGCATAAATCGGATTAGATTAGCATAAACCCTATTCACCCCCCTCTAGGGTTCCTTCCTAGCGGCATTAGGGTACTTTCAGCAGTATGTTATTCTAATGAGCCCCTTTCTTTCAAACATTATTTTGGTCATGCGGGAGGCCCGGAGAAAAATGCGGTCTTTAGTTTTCGCTTTGAGTACTCAGTTTTTGAGGACACAAGCCAAGAACGAGCGAAGCTTATTACCCAAGCCTTCCCTGAGACTCTCAGATCTTTGGTTACGGATGCCAAATTTGAAACCGCAGAGCGCGAGATTCTAAAGAAGCCACCCTTCCTCTTTGGGGATTCTATCAACGTGGATCCCAAGCGAATGTCCGAGGGGAATTACAAATGGTTGAGGGTCGTGAACAACCGTCGTCTTTTTCTTCCCAATTTAGAGCGGATGTGGCCAATCTCGTACTATCAGTGTGCATCCATCCCACGATCGATGAATTGGGAACTTGTTCAGGACCAAGGAGGTGTTGCTACTGGGCACATCACTTATCGGGGCACTCATTCTGCTAGTTTTAATAACTTTATGGCTTTGAAACCAGGCTCATTCAAAAAAGAACATCCTGTTGGAGAGCCCTCTAAGTTGGCGGCGGTTTTCATTAGGAAATTTATCTCAGTCCAAGGAGAGTTCCCCGCTCAAGATTTCAGGGCTCCCACATGGGTTCATTCCAGTGAGTCGGATTGGTGGGCCCGGATGATAAATTTTGTTCTGGAGGAGCTAGAAGAACCTTTAAGAATCTCTGAGTTACAGGTTCCGATAACGGCTACTCAATATGGAATTACTCCCAATTACAGTGGGCTCTTCGCTATGTTGGAGTTCTACAATCCTCACACTGGCACCTTTTTCACCCTAGTTGGTGAATTAGGCTTTGCTCTTCACGAGATGTTTGAGATTTCCGGCTTGTCTTTCGGAGAATTGCCTTATGAGGAGTTTGTTCCTGGAAGCAGGGAGTTGGAGAATTTGAAAAACACTGCTCCCGATCTTTATGACACTTACTGGGAATTAATGTGCCATTTTCAGATATGTGCACAAACTACCGGGAAAAGAGCCGGCGGCGTGAAACAGGGCCAATGGGCTGAATATCTTTTCCGCAATGTGGGGAATAAGGAGGCAGAGGTGACCCGTTTAGCTGCCAGTACTCTCGAAGAAATCAATAAACGCATCAATGATGCGACCTCTCACTATACCTGTGAAGTGAAAGAGGACATCTTCCCCGCATTTACCACATTTGAGAGCTTCCATTATCAAGCGGAAGTCCCAATATCCGACATGGCTCTGTTCGCAGGTTTTCTTACTCTTTGGTTGAAGAGATGTGTAGTACCCACCAGGCCGGTGGATGCTATTACGGTAGAGGTATTATACCCTGCTGTACTTCTAGCTCATGGGCGGCCCCTGAATCTTCTTTCAGCTATGGTGTACTGTTTACAGAGCGGCTTGCGAGAATTGTCTTCTGAGTTTATCGCCGTCAAGAAATTGGATTCAGATGGGAAGATTGTCATCCAAACTCCGACCCCTCGAGTACCAATGCCGTATATTTATTTGGTATCTTGGTTCGTTTTGCACTGTCCTTCGATAATGTCGACTCCTGAATCTGATGACCCCTCAGCGCCTCTTGTTCAACAATTAGAAACTGCCGAATGGGTCGGTTGGTACCAGGTTAAGTTCCGTGAAATATTTCGGCGGGAGCATAATTACGAGATTGCTTGCAAGTTTCCCGCTTTTGAAGGTGGTGCATATGGGGAACTCCATCAAGACACCCCCGGACGGAACGCTTTTACCACACTTAGTAGAGGTGCCTTTTGGTGGCTCATAAATATCCGCCCGGGTTATCTCATTTTTCGGCAAGGGAGAAAATGCTTTATTGAACCCTATCAGCCTTATCGCTTTTCTCGGCAATTTGGCTATGATCAACTCTACATCGGGAATCCAAACCCTGCCCTTGCGTATGCGGGAAACGTATATGAAGGAGCAAGAGCCTGGTATTACTCAGTAGCAGGATGCACAGGTGCGAAGTTTTGACTACCGCATAAGACACCAAATATTCGTACCTCTTTGAGTTTCTACACGTGGTACCAAGCTGCCTCCCAGGTTCCGGCTTACAATATGAACACTTCTTGTTTGAGGGCCATCCGTAAATGGTATGCTGCCAAGAGGAGTGCTAAACGGTTCCGTGCCCGGGGAGCTAACGAATACTTGACATATGAAAAGGCGATTACGGAGGATGAGCGGCAACAATCGCCAGAAATCGAACAGTAACAGCCACCGGAAGGAGTTCAGGAAGAGGTCAGGTTGCCGGATACTCATGCGGTGGAGCCTTCAAGAGTTTTGACTCGGAGTAAAAGTGCTCTTGGAAAGAGAGCAATGGGTGCGATTGAAGCGGCCAAATACGACAAACGAACTCGTCGGAAGTTAGCACTCGAACCCCCTGTTTCTAAGCTTATGTCAGATGCTCAGAAGGCATGGCATGCTGAAGAAGAAGAGCAAGAGTCGGCTGCTATGCAACTCTCGCCTCAGCCTGGTCTTCCCAACGTTGGTCATGCTTTAGAAGGTCCTGCCTCCTCCGCCCATTCGCTGCATGAAGACGAACGTGGCGATGAATCATTTGCTGGAGGTATGGAAGTTGTCCCTGAAGACACGCTTCGTGATACTGCCTCTACTGCTCATGCTGTTGAAGAAGATAGACCTCCGGTCCCGGAGCCTACGGTGGCTAGTCAAGAGGACTCGGCGGTAGACAAGTCTCCTTCTGCTTCTGTGCTATTACCACCTGCGGTA
>BQKN01033671.1:0-11839 GCA_022839385.1 Asparagus kiusianus
CCCCCCCTTGTCCGATCAGCCCCCCCTCCCTTCCGATCCATCCCGACCCCCCCACCTTCGGATCAGCCCCCCCCTCTAGTTTGGCCGCCCCTTGCTGCGCTATGCCGGACCTCGAGTTTGGCATGGGTTCCCTCGACTCAGTCCTCGAACTGATGACAGGAAGAGTATATATCTCACATCGATGAGATATATAACTGGTTGTGATTCTTGTTTCCTCTGAGAAACGAGAATTTGTTTGAGATCCTACTCTTGTTGTGCAGCAGAGGTACTGCCGAAATTTTTACTGCACACAACAAGGGTCGGAAGAGAAGGTGAATAGGTGGTGAGTCTGAAGCCTATTCGATGGAGGAGATCATCAAGAAGTTGAACCCCGCGGAGGTGTCAACTTTGATGAAGCTAATGAAGTTGTCGGCTGGTGAGAGCGCGACAAAACCATCGAAGAAGTTGGAGCTTCCGACCATCGATCTGAAGCTGGATGGACCGAGTACTTACCTGAGCTGGTCGCGACGGGTGAGATACACCCTTGTAGGGAGGAATCTGGAGGGTTATCTGACAGGAGAGGCAACAGAGCCGGAGGAGGACTCGGAGGGAAGAGATGAGTGGAAGGCCACTCATATGTTGGTATACATCTGGCTCCTTAACTCGTTGGTCCCGACGATCGCCGCCACGGTGGATGGCATTGAGAAGGTGAAGGATGTCTGGGAGAAGTTGAGGAGGACATATGATGGAGTGGGGAATAACCTGAGGGTATTCCAGATTAAAGGAGAGATCGACGCTACAGTCCAGGGAGAGAGGACTGTACAGGAATATGCTACAGAGTTGGAGCGCCTGTGGCTGGATTATGATCATTTTTCCCCCCGGGCTAGCTGCAAGGACCCGGGATGTAAAGAGCGGGAGGCCTTTCTACAGGAGAGGACTATGGTATTTCTCAAGGGATTGACATCAGAGTTCGCTCAGCGAATTGCATTACTGCTCGCTCAGCCAAAAATTCCAACGCTTGAGGAGGCCGTCTCTGCTATGATTCAGGAGGAGACTCGCATTCGGCTGCAGGCGGGGACAGGTGGACTTCCGGTGGTGAAGTCAGCACTGGCAGCCTCAAGCAACACTGGATCTAGGGGAGAGACTCGACAATGCTACAACTGCGGTGCGGTGGGTCATCTAAGGCATGCTTGCACCAAACCACCCAAGGAAGGAGATTCGGGTGGACGTGGACAGTTCGGAGGTCGTGGTCGTGGCCGTGGGGGTCGACGAGGTGGAAGAGGAGCAGGAAATCGGGCGAATCTGACGGTAGCAGAAGAAGAAGAAGCTGAGGTGGTCTTTACTGAGGAGGATCGTGCTCTCTTGGCGATACTCAGGAAGAAGCAGCAAGTAGCAGGGGATGGAGACTTGAGGAGTGGGACTGAGGAGGCATCCACTTCGTTCTTCGCCAGAGGCAATACTGCTACCTATGCTCATCCGACCAAAGGTACTGATGACATACATGCTCTTGCTTCTATGTCTCCCAACAGATCATCAGAATGGATTGTCGACTCCGGTGCGTCTCGACATGTGACAGGGAATGCTAGTGAGTTCTCATCATATACTCACTTAGCATCACCTGATAGTATTCAAACAGCTGATGGTACATTTCAGCCGGTGGTTGGTAAGGGTACAGTCGATTGTACTGGTTCTGTAACTTTGTCCAATGTTTTGCATGCTCCTTCCTTTCCAGTCAATCTTTTATCCATTAGTTCTATCATCCTCCAACTAAAATGTATTGTTTCTTTTGATATTCCCAAGGTGATCTTTCAGGAGAAGGGGACAGGACGGAGACTTGGGACTGGCACGTGGCGTAATGGACTGTGGTATCTGGATCGTGAAGGGCTAGATTCAGCTTTGGTATCAATGGTAGAGAGAGTAGGAGTAGGATCTGAGATGAGTGCTGAAAGTATGTTGATGCTTCATCACAAACGCTTAGGACATACTTCTTTCGGTGTTTTAAGTAGGTTGTATCCATCTTTATTTGAGAAAGTAAATAAAGAAAAACTTGTGTGTGATGCATGTAAACTGGGAAAGCTTACTAGAAGCTCTTATGTTAGTTCTGATCATAGGAGTTCTCATGCGTTTGATATGATACATTCAGATGTGTGGGGACCATGTTCCACAAGTTCTATGAATGGATACAAGTATTTTGTTACCTTCATTGATTGTTTCTCTCGCGTTACTTGGTTATACCTGATGAAGAATAAGAGTGAAGTGTTTGGCTGCTTTCAAAACTTTCATAAGAATGTTCAGACTCAATATGGAGCAGTGGTGAAGGTATTGAGATCTGATAATGGGACAGAGTACACCAACAGAGTGTTTGGAGAATACTTGTCATCTCAGGGAATACAACACCAGACTACATGTCCATACACACCAGCTCAGAATGGGGTAGCGGAAAGAAAGAACAGACATCTTTTAGAGGTTGCTAGAAGTATGATGATCTCCATGAATGTCCCAGAAACATTGTGGGGGCAAGCAGTATTGACTGCAGCGGCGCTGATCAATAGAATGCCCTCGAGAGTACTGGATTGGAAGTCTCCCTGTGAGACGTTGAAAGGAGATAATGGTGGGATTCTTCCACTGAAGGTATTTGGCTGTGTGTGCTTTGTGAAGGATAACAGACCATCCGTCGGGAAGCTTGCCCCTAGAGCGGTGAAGTGTATTTTTGTGGGATATTCTGCTACTCAAAAGGGATATGTTTGCTGGAGCCCGGTGGAGAAAAGGCTGTTCGTGAGCATGGATGTGTACTTTCGTGAATTTGAACCATATTACACACAGAAGATACCCTCATCCGTTGGTGACTCGCCCAATACTGGAAGTATGAGGCGAGAAGGGGAGAATGGTGAGAGGCAGATGAATAACGTAGAGAATAATGCAGGAAAATCAATTTCTCTAACGATTCCTTGGGAAGGAGAATTGGTTGAGGAGGAGCAGGAGAATAAAGGAGAAGAGGATAAGGAGACAAGAGGTGTTAGGCCCACGGCTCAGGGGGAGCTACTTACCTATAATAGGAAGGGAAAGCACATTACGGAAACAGTACCTACAGTACCACTAGTGCCAGCTCCCTTATCAACGTCTGTCCCGACTCCTGAGACACCTACACCATCATCAGATTCCTCCCAAGGTGATATCATCCCTCTCCTTACTCCTCCCACACCAATATCTGTACGGAGGACTACTCGCAGTAATGCGGGACATCCTCCTGATAGATATGGTTGGGATCTCGCCCAGTATGTATCATATTCTAGTATCCACCCTGCACATGGAGCATTCATTGCATCATTGGACTCTGTTACTGTACCTAACAATTGGCAGGTTGCTAAGAAGGACCCAAAGTGGAAAGCGGCTATGCACGAGGAGCTGGGAGCTCTAGAGAAGAACCGCACTTGGGAGCTAGTAAAGTTACCAGAAGGAAAGAGAGCAGTTGGATGCAAGTGGGTCTTCACTGTGAAGCAGAATCCAGATGGACAAGTTGAGCGCTACAAGGCTCGTCTGGTGGCAAAAGGGTATAGTCAGACATATGGCATCGATTATGATGAGACTTTTGCACCGGTGGCGAAGATGAGCACTGTTCGGACCTTAATCTCTCTGGCAGTAAATTGTGGATGGAAGCTACACCAACTAGATGTGAAGAATGCATTTCTTCATGGAGATCTAGTGGAGGAGGTATACATGGAGATACCACCAGGATTTGGTACAGATCAGACAGTGGGAAAGGTCTGCAGATTGAAGAAGTCCCTCTATGGTCTGAAGCAATCTCCCCGTGCTTGGTTCGACAGATTCAGAAGGGCTATGATTGGTATGGGATACCAACAGATCAACGCTGACCATACAGTGTTCCTTCGACGGAGTGGAGGTCACATTACTATGCTTGCGGTATATGTGGATGATATGATTATCACAGGGGATGATGAGAAGGAGATTGCTCAACTCAAAGTGAGACTGGGTAAGGAATTCGAGGTGAAAGATCTTGGCTTGCTTCGATACTTTCTTGGAATAGAGATAGCTCGAGGAGCGGAGGGAATTGTCCTATCCCAAAGAAAGTATGCACTGGATCTTCTCAAAGAGACAGGGATGTTAGGGTGTAAACCTGCAACTACACCGATCGACCAGAAGTTCAAGCTAGGTGCTGAGGCCGGAGAACCAGTTGATCGTGACAGATACCAGAGGCTGGTGGGAAGATTGATCTATTTGAGTCACACACGTCCTGATATTTCTTTTGCAGTAAGCGTGGTGAGTCGCTACATGCACGATCCGAGGAAGGGTCATATGGATGCTGTGTACCAGATTCTGAGATATTTAAAGAGTGCCCCCGGAAAGGGGCTGATATTCAGAAAGAATGGACATGTGAACATCGAGGGTTATTGCGACTCTGATTGGGCTAGCTGTGCTGATGACAGGAGATCCACCTCTGGATATTGTATCTTTGTAGGAGGCAACTTGGTCTCGTGGAAGAGCAAGAAGCAATCGGTGGTAGCGAGATCAACAGCTGAGGCAGAGTATAGAGCCATGGCCTTAGGAGTTGCAGAATTGTTGTGGTTAAAGAGTATGTTGGTGGAGCTGGAGCTGGATCAAGGAGCCAAGATGAAGCTGTGGTGTGATAACAAGTCAGCCATCAGTATCGCCAATAACCCAGTGCAGCATGATAGAACCAAACACATCGAGATCGATAGGTTCTTCATCAAAGAGAAGTTGGACAATGGACTACTGGAGTTAAGTCATGTTCTAACTAAGGATCAGGCAGCAGATTGTCTGACTAAGGGACTTAGCTCAGTAGATATGATTAGAGGATGTGACAAGATGGGCTTAGTGGATATCTTTCGCCCATCTTGAGGAGGAGTGTTGGAATATTAATTTGTTTAGGGGCTTATTTGTAAGTTGTAGGGGCCTATATAAGCCCATGTTATCTCATGAATAAACCAGGTTTTCTATTTCAACTAGAACAATGTCAACGGTTTCGCTTTTCTGAAATCTAAATGCCCGTGAAAATGCAAAATGTTATACTTTTCGAGGAGTAGAATGCAAAAACCTGCTGACTTATTTCGAAGCGTACATCAATGTCAATTGTCACTGTCAGCTTAAATTGGACGGTGGCTAGCTCTCTATTCACTTGTTGAAACATAGGTTTGGATATTTCAGTGAGACTCATTACGAATAAAGTAGGACTTATCATCCTATTGAAAATTTGAAATCTTATATTTCAGTGAAATGAGAGGGGCAAAGGGACGAGTCTTTACTTCAATTACAGAAATGGAGAAGGTGTAACCAAATTGGAAATTTACCAAAGCAAACATATGCTTATTGAATACAAGCACATCGCATACAAATTTCGCGCCGCATGTATATATCATACTACAGACATAGTCAAGAACGTGCACACCTTAAGAGAACACACATGTGATATCCATATGAAATAAACATCCGCTACGCATTGCATATTGCCGATAAGACCACAAACGGGAAATTGACAAATGAGGAGGTTAAAGAATCCCAGGTGAATCTAAGCGAATCGCGGTTTAGCGATAAGAACTAGACTGGATCCTTTATGAGCTACAAAACCAGGTGACTCTCTCATGTCAAGAACTTCCTCTTTCATCCCGTCAGAAAATCCCCAGTCAAAGTGATTCAGGAGATGAGCAAGGGTGAGTTCAATTGTAGCCATCCCGAATCCAATTCCAGGGCAACCTCTTCTTCCTGCACCAAACGGTATAAGCCTAAAGTCTTGTCCTTTAAAATCAACGTCGTAACTACCAAATCTTTCAGGATAAAATTCTCTGGGCTTATCCCATGATTTTGGATCCCTACCAATTGCCCAACCATTCATAATAACTCTAGTTCCAGCGGGGATATGGTAGCCTTGCAATTTAACATCTTCCATGGATTCTCGAGGAATTAATAAAGGAATAGGAGGATGCATCCTTAGAGTTTCTTTAATTACTGCCTTTAAGTACTTCATTCTGTCAATGTTTTCCTCAGTGATCTTTCGTTTACCCCCGGTAACTCCTCGTACCTCTTCTTGTACTCTCTTCATTGCTTTTGGATTCTTGATGAGCTCTGCCATCACCCATTCAATTACAGTATATGTCGTGTCTGTCCCAGCTGCGAACATGTCCTATAAGATAAAAGTGCATAGATTCAGAAATATGATAAGACTGTTTAGTTGATCCATCCTGTGTTGTGCAAGTTTATTATTGTGTATATGACTAATTTGCTTTTTATGCCTATTTTCATAAGTTTAGCTAACCATTTGGTGATCATGTGGAATTTTAGCTCTTAAACAGATACGGACTCTTTGAACTACGTTAATGTTCTACCAGCCAATTATGATCCACGCATCAAAAACATGTATGCTACACATGCATTAGTTAATCTACTTTGTGATTCATATGGAGGTTGGCCCACCCATTCTACGGAATTAAATTCATCCATACAGCTCATACAGCTCCTAAAGCATAACGTAAGCTGGTGAACCAAAGAAACAAAGCTAATTTATTGACAGTATAGGGAAAAAGCTGTGCCAAATTCCTTTTACCAAAGGATCATGCCACTGCACCAAAACTTCACAGGTCACATTGCAGTATCAATTCTTCCAAAATGCACTTTATATTCATGTTGAGTGGGATTTTAACATGGGTTGCTCTGATCCATATCAAAGGATCTTGCCACTGCATCAAAATTTTGAAGTTTTATCTGGATCGAGGGTTATAATTATACTCTAACACCTTCATATTTGATAGGCGCTTAGATACCTGAACCAAATAATGTGAGTGTGTGCTCATGTTTGCTCCTATACTATATACACGCATATATGTACATGTGTCTGGACTAGTGTTCACACACACACACACACACACACAGAGAGAGAGAGAGAGAGAGAGAGAGGTACCAAAATTATGGCTTTCAAGTTGTCTCTGCTTAAGGAAATGCCTGCCATGTCATCCTTCTCATCCAGCGAAAGCAACACCTCCACAAAATTCCTATCCTCCTCATCATTGCTTGAAGTACCCTTATCATGAACATGGTCATCCAATACTCTTTCAAGAAAGGCATCCAATTCTCTAAAATTCTTGGTCACTCTTGCATCAAGCCCGCTCAACAAATCAATCCAACCAAGCCAAGGGATGAAATCCCCAACAGGAAATGATCCCAACAAACAAATAAATTCTTTAAGCATCTCACTAAAATTATACCCTTCTCCTTCCTCTCCAAAATATTTCCTTCCTAAAGCCACTCTACATATTACGTTATTGGTAAGATTAAGTAGCATCTCACTCAAATTAACTACGCCATTGCAAGATTCACGTATTTTCTCAACCAAAAGTGATACCTCTTCTTCCCTTACTAATCGAAATGATTGCACCCTCTTAAGACTCAACAAGTGAACGACGCATACCCTTCTCACTTGCCTCCAATATTCGCCGTAGGGAGTAAATGCCACATCGCTATTATATAGGAGCCTTTTGGTCATGCTCAAAGGAGGTCGACTTGCGAAGATTAAATCGTGCGTTTTCATGATTTCGCAAGCCATCTCTGCTGAAGAGACTACAACAGTGGGGACACTGCCTAATTGTAGGAGCATTATCGGCCCGTACTTCTCTGATAAAGCTTGCAAAGAGCGATGAGCTAGCGAACCTAGCTGGTGGAGGTTGCCTATGATAGGAAGTTTCGGTGGAGAAGGGGGCAAGTTTGATGTATCTTTCTTCTTGGAGAGCTTGAAGAAGAAAAGCAAGAAGGTAAACATGAAGGTGATTGTTGTTAGAAAGAGAGGCCATCGTTGAACTGCGTAAACTAGATGCTTCATCTTGGAACAACTAATGCAATGTCTATGGCTACTCTTAACTAGATTGTGTAAACCTTTTAAAGAAAGATTGAGGCTGTTGCAAACTGAAGAAACAAACAAAACAAATAATTATGGCGTCTTGTTATCTTTCCAAGTGATCTTTTTACGTATCTTTCGTTTCACTGTATGAAAATGGTGACTGCTGACCTATACATAGCCGTTAGGTAACTTCTCTTGTCTGAAGATGCATTTTCAAAAATACATTCAGAGAACCGTCTAACTTTATGACAGCTTACCGAAATCTGTCCTTTTCTTAAAGTGTGTTGAAGGTTAGAGGAACTTCGAGTCCAGCTGATGTCAGTATTCGACGACTTAGAACCGAGCTAGGTTGAACTGTGCTCGGACCTACACGTTAATCGACGTCAGTCGAGGTCTCTGTATCTGCTCCAAAATTTTAATCTACTTTTTGGGATGATGAATTTTGACTGACATCTAACTTAAAGCCTGCAGTGTTGTTCACAGATTCGTAATTTTGTTTTGATGGGGAATATTTTGAGAGCTGTTACAGAAACTTTGTATTGGTTAAACTTTATATAATTAGGATTTTATCATCGTGTTGTGGCGTAGAAAACACCAAGAGAAGAAGAGAATACCTAGATCATTTACGGGAGGGAGAATTTGGTGAGCGTTGATCACATCTCTGTAATATGTGCTCTTTCGTCGGATTAGTACAGATTATATGATTCAGAGTATCATTTCCTATTTGATCCCTTTGAATTCCACATTCGAAATTGCAATCGGATCTATTCATTAAAAAGAATCGATTCGATACATTTTATACGTACTCATAAATGCTATAGTGGATTCGAATCAGATTTCAGATTAATGTATATTGATTGACTGCCTCCACGATCTCAACCTAATAATAAAGAAAAAGGAGTGACATGGCATCCGCTACGTGGATGAAGTGACTCAAAATTAAGGAAATTCATTTCATTGTTTTTTCCCCGCTTTGTTTGCAGGAATTCGAAGGGGACCGCTTAGTTTCCAAGAAACCAACAAAACAGGCAGTGTGTTCTTGCTTTGTGATATTGGTTTCTACAATGCTTCCGTAGTATCTGTAGCAAAAGGTAAATAAAATTCAAGTTTTTTTTATATTAGACTCTAAATTTTCGTTAAGGGTCTGTTCGTTTGCTTAAAAAAAGAGGGAAATCAAAGAAAATGAAACATATTTCTAAGAAAAATAGGTTTTTGAATTGTTTGGTTGGTAAAAAAAAGAAGGAAATCAAAGAAATGTAGATGAGATGAGATGAGTTGTCACATTATTATTGGATGATGTGAGTGATTTTTTTAAGAAAACTAGTTTTGATGTTGTTTGGTTGGCGAAAAAAAATAAGGAAATGAATTATAAGAAACCTATTTGCTGTAGTTTGTTGTTTTTTTTTTTTGTTTGGTTCATTCTTAAAAATAAGAAATGAAATGAGATGAGATGAGTTGTCATTGTATTATTGGGTGGTGTGACCCACACTTAAGAAAAGTGTTTTCACAACTTTTTGGGATGAAAACAAAGAAATAAAATGTTAATGAGATGAGGTGAATTGTTATAATATTTTATTAGATGATATGAGTGATTTGAAATGATGAGAAGAGATGAGTTGAGTGATGTTTGGATGAAAATATATTTTATTAGATATGATGGATGAGTTGTTAGATGAAAATAATATTTTATTAGATGTGATGGATGAGTGGTTAGATGAAAATAATATTTTATTAGATGATGTGGATGAGTTGTTTGATAAAAATAATATTTTATTGGATGTTGTGGGTGAGTTTTAGGGATGGAAATGGAGGAAATAGTACTTTTTGAGATTTTCACCTTTTCCATTTCCATTTCTTGGTTTTTAGGAAATAAACGAACAGACCCTAATTCTATATTGCACAGAAAATCTTTATATTTCTAAATTATCCCGAAATTCACTAAGTTTATTTTAAATAAGACCCCGAATTTATTAATTTTTTTGAATAAGACCTCCAAATCTATTAAGTTATTCTGAATAAAACCTCCATTATAAACTAATATAAAATTTGGGGCTATAGTTTAGAACTAGGAAAA
The DNA here is from genome assembly GCA_022839385.1 of Asparagus kiusianus. Taxonomy (NCBI): domain Eukaryota; kingdom Viridiplantae; phylum Streptophyta; class Magnoliopsida; order Asparagales; family Asparagaceae; genus Asparagus; species Asparagus kiusianus. The sequence goes on from BQKN01033671.1 coordinate 9,918, forward strand.
ATTGCTTCAAGGCCCCAAAATCCAAAATGTGATGTGCCCCAGCCCCTCATACTATTTCTGATGTGCTGCAGCCCCCAACTTTTGTTAAAATTATGTCTCAGCCCCTCCAGCTCATAATTATCCCATTTTTATATGTTTTTAACCCAAGATCCCAACTTTACCCCTCCCTATTTCTTCTTCAATCATCTCCCCTCCAACCCCAGCCCGCTCAATCCCCAAACACCAAAAAAAATTATGGTACTAGCCAGCAGCGCGCTCGCCTCGAGGTCCTCCTTGGCGGCGACGACGGGTCGTTGACGTTTGGTGGGCATCCTACTCCGTCTCCGTCTAACACCGTTTGGTGGGCGTCCTACTCCGTCTCCCAGGACTTGGATCTGGGGCGGCATCGGATATTACTTCAGTCACTTTGCTTGTTACCGAGGGTTCGGGCCGAGATGGGCCTCGATGTCGCTGTCGGCAATGACGATGATCACGACCTGCGAGTTCTTGAAGAGGTTGTCGGCCAAGAATCGGGATTTCTCCTCCATTTGAGAGATTTTGATTTTGATTTTTAGAGAGAGAGGGGGGCATGAAAAGTTTAGGGAACGAGAAAGAAAATTAGATAGAATGCAATGTTTTATTTGTTTATTTTCTTTCTTTACTTTGGGTTTTCGTATCATATCATGGTTTGTTTGTGTACACTGAAAGAGAAAGGCTTGGTGGTGTAGTATTAAAGCTTTAAAATGAACGACGGTTTGGTGTAAAGTCCAAAGTCTATTCATTTGGGGTTTTTTTGGGGTTGGATTTTTTTAATTTTTGGGTTTTATTGGGGTGGAGTTTGATGTTGTTCTCTATGTAGTTTGATTGTTGATATTGCAAATTGTATGGTGGGATTTTGAGAATGCATTGTGGTCATTGTTGTTAGTAAGTGGTGTTATTTGTCGTGTAGTTTATTATACACATAATGTACAAACTATATGTAGTTTATATACATAGGCACTTTTTGTTGACTTGAAATTATATGCAGTTTGTACATGATGGTTGATATTTGAGGAATAAAAACCTACATACAAAAATATTCATTTAAAATAATGGATGTATAAATGTTAAGTTTTACCCAATACAAGTGAACTATAGCAAATTAACTGTTAACATTTACACGTTCCATGTTAAGTATAGTGGAGTAAGTGTTAACTTTTTTTTTAAATGTTAAGTTTTGTTAATTAGTTGTTAAGTTTCACCCATTACATGTAAACATATATCCCACAGTCATAGATACAAATAACAAAACATAAATACATATTACAGGTCAACTTTGAATGCTGTTATACAAAATTAAGATATTAAGGAAGAGCGGTCTTTAACATATGAACATGGTTCAAGTTCATATAGTTAATATTTTAACCACAATATTTAGCATGTTAACTCTTTTGTTTAACATGTTAACTCTTATGGATAACGTGTTAGTTAACTCTTGTGGATAACATGTTAACTCTTGTGGCTATATGTTAACTCTTGTGGATAACATGTTAACTTTTGTGGATAACATATCAACTCTTGTGGATAATATGTTAACTCTTGTGGCTATATGTTAACTCTTGTGGATAACATGTTAACTCTTGTGGCTAACATGTTCACTGTTATGGCTAACGGTTGTTTTTAATATGTTAACTATTATGGTTAACATGTTAACTATAAGAGCTTAGATGTTAACTAATTATATGAGGATTGGTCTTACGCAGAAATATGTAGATACAATCTCATACTGCTTGTTTAAGGCATCGTTCTCCTGCAACTGTAACCATTACCGTAATCTATCTAAGATGGCCTCTTTTACTTTGTCATCGAGTCTTCCCCCGCTGAACAAATACAGTAGTTTCGGGTATGTAATTGTGTTGTTATCACTAACGATGACATCGACATACCTTAAAAAGCAATAAGTT
>BQKN01033691.1:0-17051 GCA_022839385.1 Asparagus kiusianus
TTTTGTTTTAGAATATTGCATAGTATATGCAATTTTGAGAAAATATTAATTTCTTAGTTTATGGACTTAACAATGATCATATACATCTTTTATTAAGTCTACAAAATCATTTTGTAATGTTTCAAAACATGGTTAAGCTAAAATGTCAAAACTCATGTGTTCACATTTTTATGTTTTAAAATATTTTGCAAAATGTTAATATTTCTCATTTCGGAGGTTCTTTTTAAAAACCAGTTTTTGCAACATGTTTATTATCATTTCTACAATCATCTCCCAAAGTTTTATAGTTTTTGGAATTTATTTGATATTTTTTAAAATGGTTTTAAGTTGAGTTTTTCTATGTATTTTAGATTTGTGCACGTTTAGTCGACTCATTAGTCGACTCAAGAAGTGCAGTGGAGTTGTGATTTTTTGTCTGCTAAGTCGACTCATATAAGTCGACTCATAAGTCGACTTATCAGAGAGCCGTTGCACACTAACGGCTAGTTTCCAGGTTTGATTATGTTAATGTTTTTATGGGATTTTGTTGGATTCTTAGGCTGGTTTCTTCAAGCCTATATATACCACTTTACATTAACTATTTTAATCAACCAAGAGAATGTTTTAAAGAGGTTTTAAAAAAATTTCAACAAGGGTTTAAAGTTTGTTAGTGTTTGTTAAAAAGCTTTTAAGCATTTGAGAGTTTGTTTTGTGAAGAGAATTTCACAAGAGCAAGTGGAGATCATCCTTAGTGTTTGAGCATTCACTCTTCTCCCTCTCTCTTATTATCTATAGAAAAGTTTCCCTAAACTCAATCTAGCTTTACATTTATATTTTTTAATTACCATTTTATTAAGCTAGTGTTTATATTGAGTTTAGTTGATTTTATTTACTCTTTGTTTACACACACAACCATTGAGCTTATTGTATTTGTATACATTGTATAATTGGGTTGTGGGATTGTGTGACTTAGAGTGTGAGCTTTCATTGTGTTTTCATCTATTGTAGAGAACAAATTTGTATTTGTGAGCCTTAATTGTGTAGTTCACTTTGTAATACACTAGTACACCGAGAGGAGTGTGTGGTGAGGACGGAGTCGATACCGAGAGGAGTAGCGTCGGTGGCCTAGAGAGATGATAATTCTAAGCACTTGAGGGAGTCGATACATGAGGACCAACACTTGATGTTGTAGCTTGTGTATGTACTTTGTGAGGATTTGTGAGAGTTGTCGGTTGACTTGATAACCGAGTGTGTAGAGTTTTTGGTTAGCTAGAAAACCGAGTGTGTAGAGAAGTTCCGGCTTCCAAACCGGGTTTTGTAGTGAATTCTCCCCGGGAGTGGGAAGCGGAGACGTAGGACGGAAGGTCCGAACTCCGTGATCATTTTCTTGTGTTTGAGTTTGTCATTGGCGTATTTATTCTTGCATATTGTTATATCGCCATTGTTGCATGATCATATTGTTTACCCTTGTTTATATTGTATATCCTTGCACATATCTTGTAGCATATCATACTTGCTAGGATATATTTATTAATTAGTTTTAATTAGTATAAAATCGGATTAGATTAGCATAAACCCTATTCACTGCCCTCTAGGGTTCTTTCCTAGTGGCATTAGGGTATAACAGAAATGAGGTAGAGGTGAAGTCTTAGTCGAAGCCCCATAAGAAACATTTGAGCCTTGCGCTCTCTTGTCTGCCACATGCCTTTGAAGCGAAGTAAACTCATGAATCTACTCTCGTAGTCGGCTACGGACATGTCTCCCTGCTCCAGTCTGGCTAACTCTAACTCTTTCCTGGCCCGTGCTACGGAAAAAATGTACCACTCGTCGAAGAAATATATAAAATCCTCTCATGTGAGTATCATCTAGTGCTCCGGGGTGAATTGAAGCCTAAATCATCCTTTGGCATCACCCTTAAGGCTGAAAGCTACCAACCTCTGCTTCTAGACTGATTCGACATCAAGTAGGTCAAGAATATTCCCCACGTCTGTTGACCTCTTTGTTTTGATGATGTATAATAAACAATTTATAACTAATGTTGTTTGTCTAGTGTTTGTGTTTATCTATTTATTGTAGACAAACAACAAGTTGGAGGATGGATGAAATTACGCATTCACGATTATATCCAATGGAGGTTGGCGGAATTATGGTATGAAGCCTACGCAATTCAAAGTTAAAGATTCAAGTTCAAGCTTTATCCGCAAGTGTACCAAGTCAAGCTTATTGAAGATCAAGATTGCTTGGGTAATTTAGTTTAGGTTTTATATTATGTGTGTTAGTACTTTAAGCTCAATCATATACACACATACACGCTTTGGTTTTGTATATATATAGTTATATATATACATATATGTTTTGGTTTGATAGTTTTCAAGTTTTACTACGAAACAATTGAATACAATTGAAAATATATTTCTTGTTTCATACTTATATGCATATATATGATTTCATCAATATCAATTTTATTTAGTTCAACGAAATCATATTTTAGTGTATTATATGTATATTTTGATAAAATACTATATTCATTGTTTATAGACTTCATAACAATAGTATACATCTTTCTTCAAGTCTATAAAATTATTTTGTATTGTTTCAAAACATGGTTAAGCTAAAATGTCAAAACTCATGTGTTTACATTTTTATGTTTTGGACTATTTTGCAAAATGATAATATTTTGCAATATATTTCTTTGTAGCATGTTTATTATCATATCTACAATCATTTCCCAGAGTTTTATATTTTTTTGAATTTGTTTGATATTTTTAAACAGGGTTTCAAAATCAAAAAACACTTTTTTGCATGTATCTGTTTGCGGTCGACCGCTACGGTCGACCGCTCTTGAGTCCAGAGACTCTAGATTGTTTTCAGAGGCTCGCGGCCGACCGTGGCGGTCGACAGGATGCAGTCCAGGGAACTTCGCGGTCGACCTCCACGGTCGACCGTATGTTTTTCCAGAGCCTAGTTTTGTTTTTGAGCTGCGCGCGGTCGACCGCGAGTTTCCCATGGTCGACCGTCGATCGCCCAACGGTCATTTTTTGTACAGAATCATATTTTCAATTCTTAGGTTTTTTGGTCTTTTCCTTTGGGGTTTTTTGCTGTTGTTTTCTCTTCCTATATAAACCCCTCAAACCCCTTCTACCAGCAATAACAATCCAAGAAGTTTTTAAACAAAAGTTTAACAAGAGTTTAAGCTTGTTTAGTTTGTTTTTAAGTTTAGGGTTTGCTTTTACAAAGATGAGCTTACATCAGTTGTTGAGGAGTTTATCTTTAATATTTCATCATTCTCTCTTTGTGTTTATAGAGAAGTTTCATTAGCTCAACTTCCTAGCATTTTTACTATTATATTTCGTATCAATTTTATTGCTAGTTCTTCTTAAGTTAAATTTTATTTATTCTCATTGTTACACACACCCACATTGAGTTTATAGTATTTACATATATAGTATAATTGGGGTTGTGAGAGTTTGTAACATTGAGTTGTGCTTAATTGAGTTCTCATCCATTGTAGAGAACAACTATTGTTGTATTCATGCTTAATTTGTGAGATCACTTTGTAATACACTTGTGCACCGAGAGAAGTATGTGGTGTGAGTCGGGGATCGTTCCAAGAGGAGTGGGGTAGGTAACATACCTAGAGAGAGGTTATAATTCCTAACACTTGAGGGAGACATGTCTGTGACCAACACTTGAGAGGGTGTAGAGTGGGATTGCAAGAATGGTGATTGTAAAGTTTTCGGTTAGCTAGAAAATCGAGTGTGAGGTGTAAACGTTGTTCAGGTAAGCATAGAAAACCCGGTTGTGATAGTGGCTTTCTCCCCGAGAGTGGGGAACGGAGACGTAGGACAAAAGGTCCGAACTCCGTGATCATATTATGTGTTCGCATTGTTTATATTGCCCTATCACAATTGTATCTTTAGTTTAGATTATTTACCCTTGTATTGTTTATATATCCTTGTATATATTTCACCATATATCTCATTGCTAGGATATATCTCTTTGTTCATATTGCTTATTCTTGCTTGTAACATATTGTATATCTATCTTGTAAGAATAATTTATTAATTAGTTTTAATTAGCATAAAATCGGATTATATTAGCATAAGACCCTAATCAACGGCCCCCCCCCCCCCCCTCTAGGGTCTAACAACGTCTTCCTTCCACTTGTGGGCTAATAGTGAGTTTGACGATCCATGAAACTCTGGTGCTCTCATCTTATGGTACCGCTCAACTAGACAGAGCCAAGTCTTCTACTCTACGGTCCTATCAATTGCTGGTGGTAGTGTAACTCCTGATATACCTTTTGGGGACTCCTCTGCAATAGGTATAGCTAGAATTACTTGTGGTGGAACCACAAGTGGTGGTGCAACTGGTCGAGTCTGGTTCGCCACTCGCTCCTCAATGCTGCTAGCCTGGCTGCTATAGATTCCATGAGGTCAATCAGATACTATGGAGCATGCTACGGCTCGAGCTCTGCTTGCCCAGCTCTCTGGGTATAAGTTCTATCTCGACCACATCCTCGTCCCGACATTTATGATACCAGGAGCAGAGCTTATTAGACACAGTAAGTGAGATCGCAATATATACAAGATAACATATCACATATCATTCACACAAATACTTTATAATCAAAGTAAAATATTTGTCATAAAAAATTTCAAAATTTTTGAAATATATGTAATATGTCCCCACTCATTCTAGGAATTCCTAGTGGACTTTATACATGAATCCTAAAAAATTCTATTCTAGCTCCACGATTCAACACATGATGATCCTAAGGATACTAGGGCTCTGAAATAGGCAAAATAAGGGAAATAAATAGGCAAATACAATAAGTTGGTTTCATTGCTGAATCCATTACACGTTTATCAATTACAGATTTAAAGTAAAATTAGTCTTTTTATAAGACTTTATTACACAATGAAAATAAAAAAAAATACAACTCTTTTCAAACACATGCAGAGGACGTTTATCACCTGTTGCTTGCGTAGGATATTTGCATGTGCCGAGGTTTATCCGTGGACCATCGCGGATCAGTTTCGATTGACCGGAATAAAAGATTAATGCTCTTACTTTACAAAGGAAACAATTATAGAAGTAAATAATCTTGATCAAGTAAGATTACTACTCTTCTCAAGATCAAAACCAAGTTTGATCCAGAGGAAAGGGAAATAGGCCTCATATCTCTTGAACACTCCTTCTTTATGGTGAAGAACATCACCAAGATCTGCTAGCCTCTCTGAAATTCGTCAGAAACCTCACCCTAGCTCCTCTAATTTTCGTGAATTCCTTTAGATCTGCCTTTATAAGGGTGCTAGGAGTGTATTTATAGATTTTAAATATCATGTTAGTGGATAGAATCGAAGAACAACCATTATTATCCGTTTAGGTATGTTTTTAGTTGTGTAACGGTTTCCACACATTTAAGAATAACCTCACCTGTTTATGGATGACTCCAAGGAGTTCTAGAAGCCAACCTTATCAAAAAACATGTCAGAATCTGACATAGGCGTGAGTCACTTCGAAGTGACTCGGAATTTCTGAGTCACTTTGAGGTGACTCGGATTTTCCAAGATAGATTGTACTATCTTCAGTATTTTAGCTTTAATTCTCTCATCCAACTTCAGAATAAAGTGATTCAAGATGCATTGAAAATTTGATGAAGAGAGCTACAACTTTTGTCTTTTGAGATTTTTCGAATTCAACTTTCATCATGGTCAAATTTTCACTTCTTCGTGCAGGTCACTCTAGAGCCCTCATGATTGTATTTGCTTCATCGTTTCACACGTTTTGACGTTTCACATGCATTCCTTCACTTATTTTTTTAGCATTGGCTAATCCTCTTTGACTTGGATAATTCTTTATGACTAGGATAATAGCGTTCATCTCCTTCTCTCTATTTCAAACTACGTGTGGGAACCTATAGGTAATTTTTGACGCCTACAGATACCCCCTCCAAAATATTTTAGACTCATTCTTTTATAGAAGAGTCTAGAATATTTTGAATATGATAGACACAGCATTCAATTCTTAGACTTCTTCATCTTTTAGTTTATTCAGTATTTTGTTGAATAGCTAAAATTCCTCCAGTGTTGTGTTTATCGTCTGACCGTTGTCAAAATTTTGAATTGGAACTAGAGTGTTGGTTTCTGAATTAGCTCGTGCCATTGGATCAATGTTGAACTGATCATCTTCGTCGGGAATTCATATCTAAATGATGATTGAACTCCCGAGGGTTATCCTTTGACTTGGAATTTTTCTGAGCCTTATTTCGGTAAATCTATCGCTGCGTTGATAAGCATTAACCTTCATTGTAGCATATTGTTCAGTGTTAACACAGTTTATACTCGTACATTTACTTGAGTCTACATAGTTTAAGCTTGACCGGTATTGTAACGCGTGGCAGGCCCAAGTGTAGAGGTTGAAGGACCAACCGTTGATGTTGGTTCATCTGCAAGTACGTATCTTACCCTTACGTCCCGCTAGTTATTTGCTTAATCATAGGGGAGTTTTGGTTGTAGAACTAGCTATTTGAGGTTATACAGCTACCATTATGAATGCTTTAAAGGTTCCTCATGAAGGTTTTGGCTAGAATTGATGTTGTCACTGGTGCTTAAGTCACGAGACAAACTGATGAAGCTGGTGTGTTAGTGACTATCAAACTAAAAGGATTTTTGGCAAACCCTCAGCCATTAATAGATTTGATAAGCCTCTACCGACTATCGTTTGAGTCAGGCTAGCATGCGAATTGTCTAAGTCTATTTTGCATGTAATGTTATGCTAAAAGAGTTAACTCTCTTAGACTTAGTGCTATGATATTGAATACATAGACTTTGCCATTATTACGGGAATAGACTACCTGGCAATGCGTGTTGGGTGTAGACTTGAACAATCCATCAATCTTGGGTTATCCTTAAGAATATTATGTGTAATATTCCCCAAGAACTTCGCTTTGATAATAAAGAAAGCAGTTTATCCTCATATACCCGTTAGAGGTTAGGAAAATAGTTTATACTCGTATACCCATTGGAGTATGGGAGCAGTTTAATCTCATATACCTATTGGAGGATTTCGTTCTCATTTTTCTTATTTTGCCGTCATGATACTGGTGTCAACCAAGGCTTAAATGCTATTTTTTAGAGAGGAAACAACAAGCATCAAGCGATAGCGAGATTGTCTTTATCGCCCCCAAGGAGAGTGGGTAATAATATATAAGAAAATACTGGTTAGTACATATAAGTATAAAGTCATCAACACTACACAAAAAATTGGTATTTAGAGATTCATAACACAAGAATGGGTATGTCGAGCGAAATAATCCAAACAAGGAAACCCTCATGTATATACCTCGCATCCTAAATTATGAATCTCTAAATATTAATCTCAACTAAGAATAATATATAAGTGAAATTAGTAATTAGAAATCCACAACTCGAGACTGGTACGTCAAGCAAAATAATCCAAATAATGAAACCCTCATGTATATAGCATATATCTTGAGCTATGAATCGCTAACTACTAACTTCATACCTATATATGAACAATCATCACATACAAAAATATTACAGCTTCTACCCTGTGTCAATATCTGGTGTTCACCAACATCTCAGGTGTTAAACAACTCATAAGGTTCGTAATACAATATAACAACACCAAGAAACATCTCCCGAAAACAAAAACAGTGAAGAAAAACATGCACAGGCCAAATGTGTGATGGGCGGTCGACCGCATATATGTGGCGGTTGACCGCAACGTGTTTCAGGTGTTACCCAGGCCTCTGCCTAGCACGCGATCGACCGCCGCTTAGGCGTGGTCGATCGGACTTGATTCCAGAGTTTTGTACAGGATTTACACTGTGTTGTGTTCGTAACGTGTGTTTGTGATCTAAAATGGTTAAATTTATACTTAAACATGTGTAGAACATAGTGAACATCATATTATCTTCTCTGAGAAATATCAAACATATATAACATGATTAATTTCATAATGAAACATATTTAAACCCTTAAACATGCATAAAACATCAATATGATGATTAAAATTATCAAATCTCGGTTAAACAACTTTATTGATTACTTTCAGATCTGAACACTTCTGAAATCTTGTTCTTAAACTCTTAAACATGAAAAGATCTAGTCTTTATACATATAATACAAAAGATTTGATTTTTATACACAAATTAGTCAAGTTGGCCCGATAAAACTCGTTAGAAACTCATTTAAAATTCTTTAAAATAGGGGAGAGGGATTAGCAAAGATGAAACTCACCTGAGACTTGTTTTAAAATGTGTAAGATGAAGTTCCCAAGCAGATCTCCAAGTTGCAAACCAAAAACCCCACCTTAAAGCCTTTAATCTTTCTCAAAAATCAATTTAGGGTTTGTAGAAAAGTTTGGTGGCTGCTAGGGTTTCAAAAATATGAAAGAATACTGAAAATCTCGTGAACAATGTGTATATATAACACAGAAAACAAATATGGGCCACAAATACCCGAAACGAACTCAAATCAGGAAAAATAGAAAACAGGTTCCGCAATCGACTGTGGCGGTCGACCGGGCTGCGATCGACCGTGGCGATCGACCGAACTGGGAATTTCCAGTTCCTCAAGATTTTGCCTTTGTGCATGTTTTTGACTCGTTCTATTCTCATGAATGAACTTGTTTATACTCAAAATACTTATTAATGTACTCATACACTATTTAATGATATTTATCTCAATAAATATCCACTTATAATAATTAAATACATATTAATTTAATTTATCAATCGTTAACTCAAATTTTCTAGGGTTTTACATTCACCTCCCCCCCCAAAAAAAAAAAAGAATTTCATTCTCGAAATTCCATGATCGTATCTTAAAGATTAATAACACGGGAAAAGCACTAAGAGGGGATAATCCAAACAAGGAAACCCTCCCGTACACATCTCATGTCATTTATCCCTAGATATGAAACATAATCAAACATTTAAACTTAACAATCTAGAATGTGTGCACTCCCACTTAACCCCTAATTAGACGAAACTAGTACGTCAGGCGAAAAATCCAAACAAGGAACCCCCCATATATATATACCATATGTTCCGAGTGATTAAGAGCTAAGTGTTAGTACATCATTCTAGCATTAAATATAAATGTGGCATAAAAACATAATGTAATTACTAATGCATAAAAGCATACTTAATATCAACATTTTATCTGCTCAAACAGATATGAGTAGTCACAACTTATATCCCTTTTACGCTTTCAATAAACTTCTTCGGCTCCATGTCGATTCCATTGAACTTTCACTAAAGAAATCACTTTGTTTCTAAGCCTTTTGTTTTCTCTATCAGTAATGCAAACCGAAATCTCTACGGTAATCAATTCATTCTGAATCTCAATACTTGGTGTATTAATTACACTCTGCTGCTTCTCATCGCGCAAGTACCCCTTGAGCATTAAAACATAAAATATATCATGTATACTCGACCTCAATACTAGAAAATCAAATTTAAATGATGTAACTCCAACATGCTCAAAATTTTTGAGCAGATTAACATATCTTGGGGTACGTTTTCCCCCGTCTACTGAATCGTTGAACGTCCTTTATCGATGATACTTTTATTGTTATAAAATCCTAAACATGAAACTTTAGAGTTTGTCACCTCTGATCTATATTACTCTTTTGTCGACTATGAGTGGCAAGAACATGTTCTCAAATCAATATTACATTCCTCCTTAATATGCTCTAACAACTTTTGGTCTAAGTAATAACTATTCTCCAACTTTGCCTACTAATAGGCAAATCTACAAGATCTCCTGTACAGTGCCTCATACGGTGCCTTTTAAATAGGCATTCGATAACTGTTGTTATACATGAATTCCATCAATGGGGTTGTGGTCCTCTTAATTGTTCTGATAATCCATAACACATACTCGTAGTATATCCAAAAGTGTGAAGTGAGCATCAAGCGTTGGTATGATATAATCATCTTTGGAATTTCATGAAATCTTTCTATTTCCTAGACAAATATCTTTGCATACATCTCCTCTATACAAGTCGTTTTCACAGCAAAATTTTGCCGACTACATCAACCAATCAATTATCATCCAAAAGTTTCATTTTCTTTCTTTGATCTCAACAACCCTACAACAAAATCCATAGAAACATCTTCCCACTTCCACTCTGGAATGGGTAAAGATTATAGGGTTCCAGATAGTCTCTGATGTACTATCTTCACTTATTGCCATGTAAAACATTTAACTATATATTTCAAAATCTTCTTACGCATGTTGCTCCATTAACACGTTATTCAAGTCTTTGTACATTTTTTATGTGTCTAGATGTACCGTATACTTAGTACGATATGCCCCATCCGATAAATCCTTCTTAAGTTGTGGATAACCTGGCATCACCAGCCGACCTTCCATTTAGAAACTCCCGTCTGTTTCAATAGTTCGTTTTGCTTAAATCTTTATAGAAGTTCCCTTCTTTCGGATTTTTGATCTAAGAATCTCTTAACTGGGTACTGATCTTTCCGTAACAAGATGACTTCACTAATAAAGCTCCTAAGAAAATACTGTTTCCACTAATCTCCTGTCTAAAGCTAATCTAGCTGAGAGTGTAAAGTTCTCGATGTAATAAATATTAAACACTTCAAAACTGTATATTCACATCAACGCTTTATATTCAACGCGTCTGCGACAACACTCATCTCTTCTTAAGGATACTAAATTGCAAACTCATAAGCTTTAATAAACTTGACTCTTTGTCGCTGCCTCTAGTTAAATTTCTTCTGGGAAGAAGGTACTTCCAAGCTCTAATAATCCGTATATAGTTTCCTTCGTACTCCATACAAATGATGTCTTAATTTCTTCAATGCGAAAACCACTTCTACTATCTCCAAACCATATATGGAATAATTTTGCTCATGAGTCCTTAGTTATCTTAAAATACAAATCTTTCCTCTCTGGGTCTGCATCAAAACACCTCTAGGACCCGATATATTCACATACATGTAAACAATCAAAATTTTTATTACTAATCGGAATAACCATCACTGGTGTTGTAATCAATTTAACCTTCAAATATTTTCTAGCACTTTATGCTTCAAATAAACTGTATATCCATCTTCGTAAGGCGTGTAAATGATGTCAAAATCTTTTCAAAAAATGTTGAAGTATCTTTCTTTAATAGCTGGTCCAAAACTAAGAAGTTATGAATCTCTAAAACGATTTACACCTTAGCTGGATTTTACTGTGATGCCCTCTCGGCTGATAACATGTTCCAAAATTCAGATCTCAGATAATTAGAATTCATACTTGCTAAAAATTAGTGTATAACTGGTGCTCCCGTAATCTCTTTAATGCTAACCTCAAATGCTATTCATGCTTGGCCTCCGATCCTGAATAGATAGGAATATCATTGACGAATACTATAATGAATTGGTCCAAGTATGGACGAAAAACCTGATTCATCAATCCCATAAATACCATGGGTGTAATGGTCAGTCCAAACGACATGACAAGAAACTCGAAAGACTCATATCAAGTCAGAAAGGCGGTCTTGGAGATATTCATCTCCCGAATCCACAATAATTGATAGCTAGAACAAAGATTAATCTTCAAGAAACTACGCCCAACCGCGCTCTAGTAATCAACCAAATTATAAATCCTCTACAGCAGATATCTAACTGGATCTAAAGCTTCTTCATCTCAACAGGTGTTATACGATAAGGTGCTAGGGGTATTGGTGTGGTGCCTAGCTATAACTCAATGTAAAACTTGACCTCTCTTATTGGAGGTAAACCTGGTATGTCCTGTAAGACATCATGATACTCTAAGACTACTCATGTCTCACTCAAATCTGCACCCAGATCCCGTCTCATCACCTCCTCCACATAAGTCAAAAATGACTCCGCATTCTGGTTACCCTTCGGGGTTGCTACAAACCGTGCAAATTTATCAAATACTCACAAAATGATTATCTTCACCAATAGTCGATACTAACGTGGTAGGAAAATAATCAATCCATACCAAAACATCACATCAAGCTCGGGTATGTATGTAAAATGGATTAACCAACTTTGAACGGCATAGGGCTCTCTTCTTTTCTTATGGCTTCAATGGTAGTTAGGGTTGGCGCAATTTCTAATACCACCTTTATAATAGACTTAGCTGGTGTGACTAGTGGAGGAACATCAAATGAAGGCACTACTGGTGACATCTGGTTGTCCAAATGCACTTCTAGGGCTGCTATTGTAGCTCTAAATGACGTTAGGATGTCGGTCAAATATTATGGAGCCTGCTACGACTCAAGCTCTGAATCAGCTTGCTCTGCTTGTCCTGACATCTATGGTTTTCAAAATAGAGCTTATAAAACACGGTAAATGGGATCCTAGGTACAAAAATAAAATGTATACCAATAGGAAAATAGTATTACTTATCACTCACAGCATGCTTTATACTTCAAGCAAATCGTTCATAAAAAAAATTTGGTAATTTTCGCATATATATATATATATATGTCCTCACTCATACTAGGAATTCCTAACGAACTTTATACATGATTCCTAGAAAACCCTATCCTAGCTCCACAATTTGATATGGGAATAATCCTAAGGATATTTGAACCTAGAGCTCAGATACAAACTGTGGCGCCCCAGGGTTCACACAAGGCTATAGTCCAAGATAAAACCCACATTGTCAAACCTGCCAAGCACCAATACCACGCTACGACATGTTTCACCATCACAGTCACTACCTCTCTAGTAGAATCAATAAAAAGGTAAATGTACAAAATAGGCAAATAATGGAAATGGTACAAGAACAGAATATGCACAGAAAAAGCATGAGAATAATCAACAAATGAGCTCACCTTAAATAGAATAAGAATATCTGTGAACTATAATAATGTACCATGTCTTAAAATAAAGAGTCAAAGAAATCTCACTAAAGCACACTATCTCTACAAAATAAAATATAATCTCTAGAGTCTGAAGATGAACAACTACTATTGAGCTCTATAAATAACTACTAATAAAATAAATAAGATGGATGCTAAGATGCGACTCCATCAACCTGCGACACTCAGTATACTTGACTCGTCTCCTGAAAAGAGGGGAAACAACGAGCGTCAAGTGCTAGCGAGATCATTTCTACCATCCCTAAGGGGAAGGGGTAGTAGTATATAAGAAAATACCGGTTAGTACATATAAGTATAAAGTCATCAACACTATACAAAACAATTTGGTATTTAGAGATTTATAACATGAGAATGGGTGCGTCGATCGAAATAATACAAACAAGGAAACCCTCATGTATATATCTTGTATCCAAAATTATGAATTGCTAAATATCAATCTCAACTAAGAATAAAAATGTAAGTGAAATTAGTAATTAGAAATCCACAACTCAAGACTGGTACATCGAGTGAAATAATCCAAACAAGAAAACCCTTATGTATATACCATATATCTCGAGCTATGAATCGCTAACTACTAACTTCATACCTATATATGAACAATCATCACATACAGAAATATTACAGCTTCTACCCTCAGTCATAATGAAATAATTTGTCACAATCTCAGACTACCCTCGGGTAGCTGGCACCATCATAAGGAAATATTATTGAGCTCAAACATTATAATATACCATGTCATGTATGTCATATATCCAAAGTATACCCTACTCATGGGTAAACTACATAGGATCATACTATAGCCACATATATGTTTGCATCTCTACTTGCAATAGCGATACTTTTGTAAGGTTCTTATTCAATGGCTCTGTGGCGATAGGTTTTATCTCCCTATTCTGACTACATGAAATAACGATACTCTTGTAAGGTTTGCACAATAACATGTAGGTTCAACTTCCTTACTCAATCGTTCTACAGCAATAGGTTTTATCTCCCTATTACGAATATGCTTCCAAATGATCTACAATGGTGAATAGGCACATCAGTCCAACCCAAAAAAATACACCGATCACCTTCGAATATTTGGTACAACCGAGGTCTCATTATGGGAAAAACAATCAAATACTCCTAGTGTGGCACAACCGAGGTCTTATTATGGGATAAACAACCACACTGAGTATCCATAACTGATGAGCAATGCTTTAACATATGTTATTTCATTTCCATCAACTTAACGGGTGTCAAGTATCTCGACAATGCATGTCAATTCAATATATACTAAGTGTACATGTTAATTTAGCCCGAAAAAACTTATTAGAAACTCATTTAAAATTCTTTAAAATAGGGGAGAGGGATTAGCAAAGGTAAAACTCGCGTGAGACTTGTTTTAAAATGTGTAAGATAAAGTTCCCAAGCAGATCTCCAAGTTGTAAATCAAAAATCCCGCCTTAAAGCCTTTAATCTTTCTCAAAAATCAATTTAGGCTTTGTAGAAAAGTTTGGTGGCTGTTAGGGTTTCAAAAATCTGAAAGAATACTAAAAATCTCGTGAACAATTTTATATATAGCAGAGAAAACGAATATGAGCCTCAAATACCCGAAACCAACTCAGATCAGAAAAAATAGAAAATAGGTTCTGCAGTCGACTGTGGCGGTCGATCGGGCTGCGGTCGACCGCGACGGTCGATCGGACTGGGAATTTCAAGTTTGTCAAGATTTTGCCTTTGTACTTATTTTCAACTCGTTCCATTGTCATATATGAACTTGTTTATACTCAAAATACTTGTTAATGTACTCATACACTATTTAATAATTTTTATCTCAATAAATATCCACTTATAATAATTAATCACATATTAATTCAATTTATCAATTGTTAACTCAAATTTTCTAGGGTTTTACATGGCGACTATGTTGGAAATCTATCATCCTGTGACTCTTTGGAACTCTGAGTTGTTGCCTGAAAGGAATTGAAAAATAAAAAGAGAAATAACAAGAGCGTCAGAACGCTACAATAAGATCATCTCCATCCGACCCGAGGGAAAGGGATACTAGATATGATGGAGGATCTATCTACTAAGCATAGTCTACCTAGATCAGTTACCATGTATCTAATTAGAATTAATATTTAGAAACCTACAACACGAGAAGTAGTACGTCGAGCGAAATAATCCAAACAAAGAAACTCTCATGTATATATCATATGTCTCAAATTATAAATAACTAAATATCAACTCCGAACTAAGAATAAATAATCTAACTAGAATTAATAATTAGAAACTCACAACACGAAACTTGTACGTCAAGCGAAATAATCCAAATAAGGAAACGCTCATGTATATATCATATGTCTTAAATTGTGAATCGCTAATCATCAATCCCAACTAAGAATAAAGGATAGCAATATAATAAAGTAAATCCATCACAATATCATACCAAAAATATGTTTCACTATCCTTTGAAAGATAATGTAAACAGTTGTATATAATCCTGTGTACTTACAAGAGTAAAGTACATCGGTCATATATAACTCAGCGATGAGTCTTGTTCATAAATAGTGTCCACCAAGACTCAGGTTATAAGATAATTATCACAATACAAGTCCTTACAAATTTTATAATTCATCACATTATCATGCGTGACAAACTACCAAATCGGCATCCTA
Source organism: Asparagus kiusianus (assembly GCA_022839385.1). Classification (NCBI taxonomy): domain Eukaryota; kingdom Viridiplantae; phylum Streptophyta; class Magnoliopsida; order Asparagales; family Asparagaceae; genus Asparagus; species Asparagus kiusianus. The sequence goes on from BQKN01033691.1 coordinate 15,543, forward strand.
AAAGTGTACACGTCTCATTAGTCTCATCGTACCAACGTGTGGGACGTACTTTAAAATCAAACACCCTAGGTTAAAGGTTCACAAGCCTCATTGTTGGATATCTTGTTCCTAAGATATAATTTTAATGATAACAATTTATTTACTATGTGTATTATATATGTACTAACATATCAATGCAGATAATAACATCCAATATGCTCAAGATATGTGAACTAAGTGAAGGATGAGTTCAAGTTAACAAGACAAGCAAAGAAGAAGATGTGCTTTGTAAATTTATAATTTTATATTTTCTTTGCTTAGATATTTGTACAAGCCTTGATCACTCACAACACATATACGCACATAGTATTTAGAACACACTAACACTTGCTTAGTGTATGGTTAACTATAGAAATCCCTTAAGTTAACCATTAGTGTTTATAGATATAGAATGAGTCTCAAAACATATCATATATCTCATATCTATATATTAGAAGTCAACTAATACCCTTAGTAGTCGACTACTAAATCCTTAGTCAAAGTTACAGAAACTATGAATTTACATATTAGTCGACTACTATGCTTAATAGTCGACTACTCATTATCGGTTTAAAATTACAGAAATTTTAGTCATATAGATTAGTCGACTAATACCTTTAGTAGTCGACTACTAAGTAGTTTTTTGACTTCATAGAGTCTGAATAGACTCAGTGTAGTCGACTACTAAGACTAGTAGTTGACTACAGAAATAGTTTTTTTAGTGGTTCTAAATTTGAATAAGTGAACGTTTATAGCCGTTTTAAAATGTTGATTAGTTTTAAAATTTGAGGTTTTCAAAGGCTATAAATAGGTGTTAACTTTAAAATTTGCCAACCAACATTCATATACATAATATTCGAAAATTGTGAAAATTCAAGCCCTCTTGATTCAAATTTTCATTCTAAGTGTTAAGAAAAGAAAAGTTCTGAAAGTGCCTTTGTTTCCCATCATTATTAAAGATTGTTTAGGCATTATTCAGAGAGTTAAAAAGTTCCTAAAACACTACTGTACTTCACTAACACTTCAAGGCTAATAGGAATTTGTGATCTTACTTCAAAGAAGATTTATCTCGGGTGTGAGAGAAGATCTCTTGGTTTAGAGATTGGTTACAATTGGCATGGTCTTGTCAATTGGTCAGGTTTTATTTGATTTTGTATTTGGTTTTAAAATCATAGTGAAAATCTCAAGCGGGATTTGCTTAAGGACTGGATGTACATCCGAGGTGGTAGAACCAGTATAAATCTCTTGTTTGTGATTGTTCAATTTCTATGATTGTTGTCATTTGTTCTTGCAATTTATAATCTATCTTGAAAAAAAATTTAAATAATACTATTCACCCCACCCCCCCCCCCTCTAGTGTTTAGTATGTGCTTCTGTAGATCCTACACTTAGTATCAAAGCAAGGACAACAATAACGACTAATACATCACATTTCAAAGAAGGCCATTCTATACAATGACCATCGCTATTTGATGGTGCAAATTACAACTA
>BQKN01033695.1:0-20896 GCA_022839385.1 Asparagus kiusianus
TAATATTAGTATCTATATAACTCTCAGTAAACTGAAACAAAACAGAAAAGGAACTCCGCAAGCAAATAGGTAAAAATTAACATGATGCTAGTTTCTTTGCTACAAAGAGGAACCAAATGAATGCCGAGCAAACAAAACACACTTTTTTGCATTTAATGTTTGTACTGACGATGAGATTATCGCCAAAGAATCGTATGAGAAAAACTATAATATATCAATTTCATTTTTGATTTTCTTTTAACAAGTCCAGGATGTTGATCTCTTGATCAGAGGCTTCATCAGCTTATCCTCTTCTAGGGAGATCATTCCAAGATGTGAGGGGTCCTCTAGCATCATTTTTGCAACCAAGTAACCTGCAATGGACCAAGTCTGATACTTTCTTGCCTGTTTGCCAACGAATCGGCCTACTTTGCCATCATAGTATTCTGGCCAGCTGTCCTTCTGAAGCCGTGCCTCGGCTAGGTCAATTGCTCTTCTTGCGATTTGTGGTCGGCCGACTTTGATGCATGCTGCAGTGAGCAGCCACAGGAGGACTGGAGAAAGGGTAGAAGCGAGGAGAACGAAAAAAAGTTACTGATTAGTTTATTGAAGGGAGAGTTTTCACAGTTAGCAATGAGAAAATTGCAGATGACCTTCTTATTTATAGTACTCTCAGTAGCGCTCATCAGATCTTTGTGCAATTATGATCCACAATGTATTCCTAGAAATTGTGACAGATTTATAGATGATTCACATGCTTATCCAATTTGAAGATCTGTGTTAAATTAACAGCTATGTAGCACGGACACGGATCCGACACGGCCATCCGACACGCCGACACGAGACAAATCCTAAAAAATACATAGGATACGTGTGTTCGACACGTGTGTCCGACACGTGTGTCCGACACGTGTGTCCGACACGACTTCATGTTATGCGTGTCCGTGCTTCATAGATTAACAGTAAAGGTTGGATGGGTCGACAATAATGATCAATATCAAGAAGATTTTCACCTAGGCATCAAATGAACAGTCATAAAGTGAAGGTTCTCATATCATAAATTTGATTGATTTATGATGTAAAGTTTCCTGAGTTAACTAGGCTGATAGTTATTTTCAAACAAAGGTTTAGGGTTTTCAGTTCATATGGTTTGTAACACAAATTTAGTTACCTAGTGACAAGCAGACCATTCTTTTCGGGAGTAGTCAATACATTGACACAAATATAGCTTGGAAGTTTACCCGATATTACGGTGTCTTCTGGCTTGGAGGAATCTTTACTTTTTCAGAGACGCGGAAAATGAAATGCAGTTAACAATTAAAAGTTTAATGGTGTATGTGCACTAACCTGGCCAAGATCCTCCATTGTGGTAACTCCATCTAGTATTTTTGGGGTCACAACCCGTAACAATCCTCCATTCGTGGCTCTCGATGGCAGGATAGCTTATCTTCAGAGGCATTTCTCCAACCAACTCTTCCCATCGCGCTTCGATTAGATCCATTATAGCCATAGATTGCTCTGGTGTCGCAAGTGATGATAAAATGGCAACACAATTCCCAAGTGCAAACCATCTGAAGTCCATCATTGCAGGACTGACATTTCCAATAAAATAACCACCTTTCGTTGGCATAAAATCGAAAACCCAGTACGGGATTGAATCAGGAATGACATTAAACTTGTTCACAGCTGTATGAGAATATTCCTCTGTTTTATAGCGGTAAATATCATTGAGCTGTTGGAAGTCAAGCCAGAAATAGCTTCTCATATGAAAACTTAAGGCGTGCAGCCGTTTGATAATTCGTTCCACAAACTCATTTCCTTCATTGTCATGTTTAAGCATCGCCAAAGCACACCTCAATGCCATGAAGAAAAGGGCTTGGATTTCAATTGGATAACCATAAATACCCTGAGAACACCATGATAACATAATATGTGAACAAAACAACATTTTATATATTGACAACAACAATCAAACCGCTTCCAATATAAAGGTAAAATTTATGAAGGCAGATATCTAAATGAAAACATATAAATGAATAATTACATAAATTAATGCTTGAAAGCAAATCCAAAGCTATTCATAGAAATGCTTTCCCTAGTGAGATAGTGCTTAGTAGAGGTGCTAAATCATATCTAAGGAAATACTATCAGATAGAGATATGGTTACTCAAATTTATAACCGACAAGATATGGTTACAAATATGATTTTGTAGTGAAATATCCGGATCCTTATCCGAAATATCCGAGTGCATATTGCTCATATTGTTACAATAGTTTTAATCCTTAGATTATGGATTTGAGGTTAATTTTGATGATCATGATGTCTAATCTTAGTTTTTCAGATATAATGAACATATTAATAAACTCTTTTGTATCGCATGAACTATATTTTTTTAATGTTATCTAGTTTTATCATATCCGTTTTGTATCTGCATGCATATCCGCATGTATATCCGTATCCGATTTTAGCAGATATGGATATGAATTTTTCTTACCAAGATATATCATTATCCATATCCGTGATGGGTAAAGCGTATATGGATATGGTAAGCATCATATCTGACCCATATCTGGACCAAATGCACCCCTAGTGCTTTGGCTTTCTCATGTCATTGCCAGCAGTACATTTTAGTTCTCTTTTTAATACACTGTACACTAAATCATGTGATTTTTTTTTTCTAAGCTGCGTTTACTTGATACATTACAAGCAAGGTAATGAAAGGCCAGGATACATCATTTTGCATTAGTTTCCTAAAGTCATGAGAACTACTGGAGAAGAAGTTATCCACTTGAACCATGCTTTATCCACTTGAACAGTTGAACCATGCTAATTAGCTCTAGTACTGATAACCTCTCAGATCTTAATAATTTATCCTTAGCAATAAAATATTGATTCTTAAAGATTTCTAGGCCATAAATCACTTATGTTCCTTTGTATCTTCATGTTGTCTTTCTACAGTTTCATTTCATAACCTTGACTTAAATGATTTTAAATTATTTAGGTTCAAAAGATTGTCACACTTCTATTTGTGAATCCTAGCATGATGCAGATGACATTATAGAGACACATACACAGTAAACTATGAAATTCATCCTGAATAGTCCTAAAGACAAGATAACATTCAAAGTACAGTGAAGTACAGTTCAATAACAGGGTATATTTTGTAAGACACATCCAACCGCACTCAAATACAAGAAAAAGAAAAGGGCATGTTTAACCAGCATTTTAATGCAAGAAATCAAAAGAGCCTTTCAAGGCATGTGGCTCATGACATTATGGTCACAAGTACATATTATGTCTCCAACTAAATGATAAGAGGACTTTGCTCGGTTGAATGGTTGAATGTGAGGCGGCAGATACCACCTAATGCTCAAGTTTAAAAAGCAAAAGGTTAATGGTCATGCATGCAATAGAATATGAAGTGAAACAAGATGACCTTACCATTCTTCGATCTATCATAGAGCATCCATCAGCACAAAGCAATGTCGGGAAAGTGTCAAATCCCTCTGACAAACACAAAGCTAAAATAAGCCTCATGCCCTTTTGACATTGCGGTGACTCTGAAAGAGTTAAATCCCCTGTCGACTTTGTGTAGGCACGGAGAAGAATAATCCACCAGAATCCAGAGTCAACAGGTGCAACTCGTCCAATTGCACTCTCCCCGAAGTCAGCAATTAGAGTGTCAGAGTTCCTAGCAGAATCATGAAGCACTTTAAAACTTGCAGGCATGACCCCTTCCCCAAGCTGGAAACGATCTACCCTCTTCTCCCACCCTTGAAGATACAGTGTTTTTAGGAGAAAATTTTTAACAATGTCCGGCTCTCCATTCATTAAAAAAGCAAGGGCACTTGGTACAAAATCACGAACAAAGACCTATATATAGAGGAAAAGATCAAAATCAGACAACCAATGGACGGATAAGTTAAAGGTTAATTGCAAGAAATGGTTTTGCTATCACTTTTATAAAGAACAATTCCTTACAAAAATCATTTTCTAACTATATTCAGATTACAGCACTGTCAGGCTGGAAATAGATATGAATCTGGAATGATAAATAATTACTATAGAATTACTGTGCTGCCAGGCTGGAAATAGATCGAAATCTGGAATGAAAAATAATCACTATAGTACTATGAGATATACTAGATGTAGTAGACAAAGTAACATACGGAATACTGTGAAAGGGAAAACAACTGAGATGAAGCATAAATGTTCCTTGTGAGACGAGATGTGGACCACAAAGCATGAGGTATAAGCTACATGAGTGTTTCATTATTTTTATTTTTCAAATTTAAAATATCCATTATGAAGATAAAATAAAACTTATAGCAAAAGTACAAGTGAGATTTAGCATTTGGCTCTTTACTGTAGAGATCTAACCCTTTAGACATTTATCTGCCTATATATTTTCAATCAGCCCAAGGAATTCCATTTTGGTTCTGTTCATGTGGTGAAAACCGCATCTTGTTTATGTAGGCGAAAGCCAACATGTAATAGGCACATATGAGACCTGAAGCGCATGCTTCAATTGTATCCCACGTACTAAAATATACACCTCATGAAGACTCGATGCATGGCACACCTCGTTGGACCTTTAAAATGCTGGCAAGTAAGACATAAAGACGACATCCTGGACAAGTAGATTAATGATCTGATATTGGTTTGTTTGACTGAACAAACAAATAAGAAAATTAAAGAATCATCTGTTCGACAACTCCACAGTCATCATTATGATTAGCACGATCTACAACACATTTTCTAGGATTTTGAGTGCCACCATACCACTTGTCTTAATCAAACAATCATGTTGATATTGAGACTCGGTGCATATGCAATAATCTAAGTTTTCAGCTAAGTTTTATAATAAAAGAAAAATGGCTCTGGCATTTACCCCCTAAAATGTTGAATTTGTCCACTCATAGACCTTGAACTATTTTCAGTCTCATCTTACCCGATGAACTGTTAAATTTTCCACCGTTCATCCTTGAACTATTTTCATTCTCACCTTCCCCACTGAACTGTCACTTTCTTTCCATAAATCCGACACATAAGGTAATAAGCTTAAAGGGGTAACTAGGCACTAAAAGTGATAGGTCTGTGGATAAAGTGAGACTAAAACTAGTTCAGGGGTAAACACAGAACAATTTAAGGCCAAACACAACACCTTTTTAAGGCTAGAATGCTCATTTCCACTTCTCCTTCACTCCCATTTTTTATGGGAACAATCACTCCCATTGAGTTGGTAGGGAATGAGCATTCTCACTTAAATGAGAATGAAAAAAATTAAATTAAATACCAAATATGCCACGACTTCTTATTAGTTACTCATACTAAAAATAAAATGATTTTTCGTTCTCACTTCATTATTTAATCGCGCATCCAAACATGAGAATGGAAATGAGCATTCCATTCTCACACTCATTCCATTTCATTCCTTACTTCGTTGCATTCTCACTCGATCTCATTCCCGCGTGCCAAACGAATCATAAGGGGTCGATGGCACTGAAATTAGCTCAAGGGAGTATGCACGAACAAACATAATAGTTTAGGCGAAACATATGTTTTGGAGCCCAAAATATTGTAATATTCTTCTTCAAGCAATAAAACTCCAAAACCCTCAGCAGTAAATTTCTGACATTTTTGTGCATGTGCTTTCACTTATTTGTGTATTTCTGTGTTTGCCTAATGATTAACAAGGTGAAATTCTCCAAACTAGAACAGCCAAATTCTGTCATATTTCGCGTTCAATATCACCAAGTTTTGCAAAGTATACCTGGTCATAATTCAAGACCTCCTCAGAGGCATGATCATAAGCAGCAATAGTCCCCACCGGCTGCCCTTTGAAGTTCACCATCGACCTCCGGAGAGCCTCCCAAGCCTCCCCAATCATCGGATGCGGCTCGAAGGAGTTCCTCATCGACGACGATGGCGTGTCGATCCCCGACCGGTACCCGTCGAGCTCGCTGAAGGACCTCTCGTCGAAGGAACTCTTGCGCTCAAGGTTGACCTTTTTCTTCTCTAGAAGCTTCGAGATCTCCACCTCGTCCACGTCGGTGATGGAGGCGTAGGATGAGACTTTGCGGAGACCAGGGAAGCTGTCCATTGCTTTGAGATTCGTGCGCGGAGAGAAATCACGGGGATCCGGATCCTACAAAAATGAAGGGAAAAGGAGCACGCGAATCAATCCTTTGTTTGAAGCACAAGCAGCACATCAACATCATAAGATTGATTGAGATCGACGGATTTAGAAAGAGTAAAAACTGCCAAAAAAACAAAACAAAGATTTATTAGATCTAAGGCCAAGATTCAGTGGGAAAACCGCCAAATTTACTTCAAAAGGAAAGAGCGTCTCGCATTTATCGACCAAATTTATGCTCAAATCACAGCAGTGGGGTAAAAAAAAAATTTCATAAACAAAAATGTCAGCTGATAGAGAGCCTTTTTAATCCGAAACAAAACATGACGCGAAGCAAAAAAAAAAAAAAAAAGTAGCGATCTTTTGCGTGAAGCACAAGGAACATTTTCCGCATCGTTAGATCGCGATCAAAGGATTCAGAAAGACAAAAAAAAAACTTCCAAAAAAAACAAAGATTTAGCATATCTAAGTGAAGATTCAGTGCAAAAACCGCCAAATTTCTTTACAAAAATAACCGAACCTAACATTTCCCAAGCGGTCGTATAAAATCTAAGCCTCGGTTCACAAACCGGACCAAACCCACAGAAAAATACGCCGAAAATAACGGGGAAATCCCCCCAAAAAAATCCAAAAAATGGAGAAAATTTTGGGATGAAGGAAAGAGAGGGCGAACCTTGGAGATCTCTTCAACAGAACAAAAGAAGCTCCTTTTTTGGGAGGGAGAAATCTCGGGGCACGAATTTTAAAGCGCCGGAAAAAGACCGGAGCTCCGAAGAAATTGACGACGGAGAGCAGCTCAACGAATCGGAGACGGGGGTTTTATAGGGGGCGAGAGGGCGCTCGCTCGGGTTGGTAAGAGAGGCGACCGGCTGTAGCCGGTGAGTCCACGTTGGATGATGACGTGGACGTTGAGTAGGGAAGGGGCAGACAGGGAGAGTAGAGCCGGCTGCAGCCCCCGCCCACTACGGACGGTCAACCTGGTGTTTTTCTAGTGAAGTTGACCGTGGGGAATTGGAGACCGTTTTTTAATCAATTTGATCCTCTGTAAAAAAAAATAGAGATTACTATTTTTAATCTTAATTATTGATTAAAAACTAATAAAATTATATACATCTAAGTATTTTCAATATAAATTCTAGGAAATGACCAATACAGACAAGAAATGTGCAAATACTAGCTATTTCATTAGAATGATCTATTTGCGGTTATTTTTATTAGAATGCCTAGCTAGATATATCGCAAGAAAAATGACATAAACTTGTAATTGTTTCATCCCATTTTGAATTAAATACCTAAACTCTTTTAAAAATAATTTCATTTTGGATAAACTTAAACATTCTGTATATTGTTTTCTGATTTCTGTCCACTCATCAGTTGTTTCACTCATGATAAATAAAATAGAACTAGGATGTCCCTCGCTCTATTTAGCTTTATTTTTCATTTTGCGAAAAATAAAATATCAAGTGTGATATAATTATTAGCTAATTATATTTCTCACATTACCTAAGATTTGATATTTATCCTACCTTCTATCAACCATCGTCTTATTCTCAGCACGCTAGAGAAAATGGGGAAAAGACAATTTCCCTAGTATTTATGTTTTTTCCATACAAAATGGCGTAGCATGTCCCATGAGTATCTAAAAAATAAAAATAAAAATCTATTAATATGTCCAACTGGATCTTAGTTGATGTGAGCTTAATCAATTTTTTATGCTTTTTTTAAAAATTAGATTTTGGTCCACAATATCCGGTGTATCTTCCATTATGAGCCCACTAAGAGTATTATATGTTTTGCTTTAATGCTGCCCTTAGAGTGAGGATGAAGTCAATAAGACAATAATACTCTGCAACAGACAACCCATGCTGAGGCACAAAGGTCAATTATGACCATTTCTAAGAAAGAAAGAATGTATGCTAATTAATCATAGAAACCACCTAAAATATGGTCATTTTAGGAGAATCGCCTTTTATTTTTTTAATTTATACGTAAATCATCTTTAAAGTGGGTTTTTGTTCCAATCAATCATCTCTGAGTTAAAATTTTCACCAAAAATACTAAAAATGTCCATCAAAACTCACATTCAAAAGCCATTGACTCGCTTCATTAATGTTTAGGTCCACTTAGAACACAAGTCACATACCATAAACTTGCTTTTTTTTTTGGGTTTTTTTAGTTAAGATTTTGCTAGGCAGTCGTTACTTAGAACAAAAATCTACTTTAAAGGTGGCTTATGTATAAATTAAAAATAAAAAGTAACCTATGTAAAATGACTCTTCTCCAAGGTGGTTTCTTGAGGGGGGGAAACCCATTTTTTATGTCTAAGAGCCTAGTTGCAGGGTTTTTTTTTTTTTTCTATTAGCTAGTGGTTTTGTATTATTCTTTTTTTTTTTCCTTACTTCACCACTTAATTAATACAAATAGCTAAAAATGAGTATGATCGTAATATTTGTATTAAAAAATGACCATTAAAGTTTATACTCGAACATGTGCCACATTTCTTTTTTCCATCTTCTATAGATATCATTGTTGTATAGAATATAACAAGTATTTTGTATGTGCTCGCACAAGTGAGTTTTACATGTAGAATAAATAATATAGAATTGGTAGTGGAAATTTAATCTGTATCATTAGCTTAGAATGATAAGTATTTGTTTTTTTAATATATAATTTGTTTGGTCTCTTCGGATTTCCTTTTTTACTCATGTGCATGTGCTTTTAAATTGAATTGAATAGAAATTTTTTTTGAACTGTTGCTTCTCTAATTATATTTTTATATACTCAAATTTGTATGGATATGAACAAAAAAATGACTCTTACCAATGACTTACAGCATGTAGATTATTGAAAAGGTAAACCTCTTAACTTTGGAGGGGGGGGCCCCCCCCCCCCCCCCGCGCGAACTTTCATATTTTTTCAGAAACCTTCTTTAGCTTTGAGATTTTACTATAAATCCCCTACTTCCCTAAGTAGGTGATTTCATGATAACCCCTAAATTTAAGTGGGGTTTCTGATATTTTAAAAGTCAAGTGGGGTTTTTTATAATCATCCAAACTTAAAGAGGGGTTTTATGATACTTGCTCTTATTAAAAATTAGATAATCTGAGTTATATTTTTTTCTTTAAATAGTTCAAAACTTTAAAGAAATTCAGAATAAGGGAGTGTATGACTTTTATTTTAAAAATTAAAATTCAAAATTGGATAGTTTAACTGCAAGTCTCTTCCTTACAATATTCTTCTTTATTCATAATTTTCTAAGATGAAAAGAGAAAAAGGAAAAATGGCTTGCAAAATGAGTCGTGTGGATAGTTTTTATTTCAGAATTAGGCACTTTAACCATCAAATACTCCATCGTAATATCTCTCATTTTTACAATATTTAAAATAAAAAAGGATATAAAAAATCGGAACTCCTTCTGTGATCACCAAATATAAAATATCTCTTCAATTTAGGAATCGTGAAATTTTTGCCAGTCGGCAAGGTCATTTTATGTTAAAGTTTTATTATTAAAACTTTTGACATTTCGGTGAGAACATGAAGCAATCATACTCCCTTTAAAAGAGGGAGTTGTGGAAAAACTTTTTATGGACTATATTACCCCTATTCTTTTTTGTTATTATATTCTAATCATAAATTAACTAAATTAGTTATCATTATTAATTAATCATATTACATGCCACTTCAATTTTGTCTAACTTGGCTCTAAAACTTCCAATGTTATTGTAAAACTCTCATATTAATTATTAATAATGCATAATACTATATTGATAGACAATTGCAAGTTAATAAATTATTTTGGAATGAGTACAAAATATAGAATTGTCCTAAAATTATATCGTGGCACTCACATAGGAAAATTATAAAGAGTATTCTTACGTACATAAGTACAAACATCCAATTTTAGAAAATATTAGAAGATCTAAGTACACTAAGATATAAGTAGATGTATATGCGTGTAACTTTCGTATGTTGTAAGCTATTTATGTTTAATTAAGACTATAAAGATTTGAAGCCTTTGTTAAACACAAACAATAATATGTGATTCTTTTGATAAATAATATACATCGTATAATATGAGGCCAGAGGTTTATCTTATATTTATATAGTACAGAAGATGTGAAAAATTTTAAGCATCATATTTTGAATAAGTTTCAAGATTTTGAATTATAAATAAAATTATATACTTCACTTAGAATCATACTCCCTTTAAAAGAGGAAGTTGTAGAAAAAACTTTAGAAAAAACTTTCTATGGACTATATTACCCCTATTTTTTAAATATTATATTTTAATCCTAATCTAAATTAATTATTATTGTTAATTAATCATATTATATGCCACTTCAAGTTTGTCTAACTTGGTCCCTAAAACTTCTAATGTGATTTTGAAACTCTCATATTAATTATTAGTAATGCCTAATAATATATTAATAGACAATTGCATGTTAATAAATTATTAATGGAAAGAGTAGAAAATATAGAATTATCCTAAACTTATATCATTATATTCATATAGGAAAATTACAAATAGTATTCTTGCATATAAAAGGTACAGACATGTAATTTTAAAAATATTAGGATATTTAAGTGCAACAAGATACACATGGAGGTATGTAATTGAAACTTTTATAAACTGTAAGGTATGTAATTTAATTAAGCCAATAAAGATTTAAAGCCTTTGTTAACCACAATCAATAGTATGCGATCCCTTTGATAAATAATATTCATCATATAATATGAGGCCAAAGGGTTAGCTTATATTTATATACTAGAGGAAATATGGGAAAATTAAAGCATCATATTTTGAATAATCTTAAGATTTTGAATTATTTCTGAATTTATATACTTTGCTTAGAAAACTTTAGAAGAGGCTCTCGGAGGACTACTATAAAGTGTTGGGCATCATATAAATGCTGGACAAATAAAATCCATGATATTGGGTTGTAATAATCGGGGTTATGTAAAAAATATCTGGGTGTCATATGAGATAATACTCATACATAATACAACATTTTAATCTATAATCTCAGATATTGATGAATATTCAACATAAGAATTTGCGTTAATATATGTGCTTGAGATTTGTGAGAGCTGAAAGTAGAGAGATTGGGATATGAATTGTGACTTTTGTGACTTGTGCTTTAGTTTTGGTTTCCAAACACAACATAATACCAAACTTACAATCAAATTAAAAATGACTCGATTTTGTTATACCAGCCAATATTTTCGATAATGATCGATATATGGAAAAAATATCCATATAAAAGAAAATAATATAAAACCATAAATATTATTAAGATAAAGTATTTAACATTTTAAATCAGTCAATAGAGCGATATATCGGCCGATGTTTCATATATTGCCTATAAGAGCAATATTTAAAGGTAATTTAGATATCATTTCATTGATTTTAAATCTCTAACAATTCTACATTATTCCCTTAAAATTTTGAAATTGCTTATAATTTAGGTAATAATATAGAATTATAAAATATTTGAGCTAAATTTAAAAGAATAGTTAATTCTTTGAAAACTCTCTCAAGTATGAGGAATGTCTCAAAAAATCACTTAACTAATTTAATTTGACAGAGCCTCCTAACTATAGAGGTGTTGTAGATAAACATTCTCAACTTTGGTGCGATTTTAGAAAACACCCTTCGACTTAGCGTGTCTTATAAAAACTCTCATGGTCTTTTACACATCTCTTAACAAATCCCCTTAATGTAAAAGGTTTTAATAAGTAATTTTATCAAAATTCCCTATTAAAGAAATCCATTTTAGTTAAAAGAAACTCTCAACCGATAATAAATGGATTACAACTAATTTATAATTCTTTTTACCTCTAAATCTTCACTTTTTCTTTCATCTAGAAAAAAACCAAGCTAATTCTTTTATGGTTGAGGGATATTTTGGTCTTTTCAACTTAAGTACTTATCACATAATGAAATCCACTCAATGTTATTAGTTTTGAGGGGTTAATTGAGAAAAGTTTATAAGGTTAAATCAAAATTTTGAAGTTGAGATAGATCAACTATAACACCCCAAATTTGATAAACAAACATTTACTCATTTCAAGTAGGGGGGAGGGAATTTAACATTTCCCCATAGTTGAGGGAAAGTTTTCTAAAAATAACCCTTAAACAAAGCATAATTTAAGACACATGTGACATCAATCTTATAAGAGTAGATTTTATAGCAAGTCTATCAGTATATCTGAAAATTCTTTGCTATAAAATTCACAGAGAGATATTTAATCTTTATTTGGGATGACTATGTGATCCTTATGGTTCTCCTTATCTTTTATGATTTGTAATAAATTATTTAACAAAATAAATTAAGTTATTTATTTTATATGTCTCACATTTATGAAGCATACAGTTTGGATATGAGTGTTATTAGATTCTTTTAACTCTTTAGCTTAATGGGTAATTTTAATTAACAATACTAACATTGAGTATCACGACAGTTGCGCGGGAGTCTGATGGTGCAAGTTAGCGGGAGATCTAAATCTTGCTAACTTGCGCCCCTGCCTTGTTTTTCATGGCGAAGAAGAAGAAGAGGAGCGGTAAGAGTCTTTTTAATATAGGATTGAGAGCATCCAATTCTAATCCGACTGAATCTGGTGATCAATTTGATATGAGTTTTGATGAAGATGATGATGATGTCGATATTATTGCAATGGGCTCAACTGGTCCGAAAGGGGAAAAGAAGAAGGTATTAATGGAGGATCTACTTCGATCTAAGGATCCAATGGCTTCTCAGCAAGTGGTGAATTCTTCCCCGTTGAATAGAGCTCAAGCTCCTCGTATCCTCAATTCAGGAGATAGAGCCAGTAGTTCCAAAGTTTCCTAGGCGGATGATGTTGAATCTGAGGTACTTTCTCCTGTTATAAATTTGATTCAGAAAATTTCTACATCTTCTACAAGATTCTCTGGTTCTGATCCTGTGAATAATGAGGATAAGAGGAATCCAGTTGAGATTAGGACTGAGGATATTGTTTCCTCAGATACTGATGATTCAAATAGGAATGTTGATAAAATTTCTGTAAATTCTAATGAGAAATCAGAAGGAAATGGCCAGGAAAAAACACAGAAAAATGAGGAAAATGTGGAAAAGATGGAATCAGTAACAAATAAAACTTTTGCTAGCTTGTTTACTGATAATAGAAAATCAGGAAATGGACTATCTCTGAGCTATTTACCATCGTATAATGCTAACACAGTCTCATTTTCTGATGAAGAATGGAAGGAAGGAGAAAATTTATGGAAAATGCCCTAATTGGACATGTCATAGGATTAAATGTCAAGTTTAAATCAATGGAATCCTATGTTAGCATGTTATGGGGATCTATTTCTATACCGAAGGTTTCCTTAATCAACCAGGGACTTTTCCTTTTTGATTTTCATTCAGAGAAATCAATGAGAGATATTCTTGAAGCAGGTCCCTGGTTCTTTGGATCTCGGCCTCTCATGTTAAAACCTTGGAATATTAAAGCAGATTTGGATAAGATGCAAGATTTCTACTATCCTATGTGGATACAGTTTCCAAACTTAAGACTAAATCTCTGGAGCTCTACAGGAATTAGTAAAGTTGCCAGTCTTATTGGAAAGCCTATTTCAACTGACAAGTTAACTGCAACTAGACAGAGACTTAGCTATGCAAGAGTTTTGATAGAGGTGAAATTACCTTTAAATGACTCTTTGCCAGATCAGTTGACAATAAAGGGGCCTGATGGATCTAGCTATATTCAACAAGTTGTATATGAATATAAGCCTAAATGGTGTACAATATGCTGCAAAATCGGCCATGATAATGAGCAATGTAGAAGAATCAAAACAAAGAAAATGTGGGTTCCAGTAGCTAAACAGACAGTGCAGGAGGAAATCAATCATGAGCTTATTGTTGCAGGAAACAATTCTACACAGCAAGATTCTGATGCCAATATTGGCATTAGTGCACAGGAAGGAAAAGCAGTAAGCCCTTTTGATTCCCCAAATCAGGAAGCTTTGTTAACTGAAAAATATGCACAAAAACATGCACAGACATTTTTTACTGTTTAGGTGAATGAATCTGGGACTGGAAAAGCAGCAGAATATGGGATAAATGTAATAAATGATTTGCAATTTCATCAAGCTACACCAAGTGTTAATGCAACTGGTTTTTCCAGTATAAGCAGGGCAAAAATTGCAAGAAGAGCTTCTATAATCAAACCTGCTAGCTCAGGTATTCAGTTATCTCTCTTCTCTTCATTGGATGATCCCTCATGTGTTGACAGGGGTGGGAGCTCTTTTTAATGCACATTGCTATTTGGAACATAAGAGGATTTAATAAATCCTCTAAACACAAGATAGTGAGACAGTTTATTCAAGAATACAATCTCTCATTGTTGGGTCTTCTGGAAACTAAAATCCCTGGTAATAAACTTCAAAGTTTGGCTATGAAAATAACAAAAGACTGGAAGTGGATTTCTAATGTTCATGAAGCTGGTAATGGAAGGATTTGGTTACTGTGGGATAGTGATATTCTTACAGTGCAAGACATAAACTTAACAGACCAATACATTACTTGTCGGATAGAATCCAAAGATGGTAAATTCTCCAGCTTATGCACTATTGTTTATGCCCACAATCAAATGACAAGCAGGAGAATTCTTTGGAATGATCTTTTAACTTTTAAAAGTAATGTTACTGGTCCCTGGGTTATTGGAGGGGATTTCAATGCAATTACTGGTTATGATGAGAAGATAGGAGGTGTATCTGTATCAGAATCTGATATTGAGGATTTTCAGAATTTTATCATTTCCAGTCACCTTCTTCATTTGAAATCAACTGGATGCTACTTCACTTGGAACAATAAACAAAATGCAGACACAAGAATTTGGTCCAGGTTAGACAGATGTTTAGTAAATGAAGACTGGATTCATCTATATACAACAAGCCAAGTTGAATATCTGCTACCTAGCTGTTCTGATCATTCTCCTGCTCTTCTAACCATTAAAGATGATATTATAACTGGTAAAAGGCCATTCAAATTCTTCAACATGTGGGTAAGGCATCCTGACTTCTTGCCTACAGTCAAAGCTATTTGGGAACAAAACATAGATGGTTTCAAAATGTACAGTTTCCATTCCAAGCTCAAAATGCTTAAGACTGCTCTTAAAGATCTAAATAAGAAGCACTATATGAATATTAATGAGCAAGTTCTTAGAGCAAAAAATAGCTTAACTGAAGTTCAAGGGCTACTGGCTGGGGATCTTTTCAATCCTATTCTGATAAGAAGAGAAAAAGATTGTATCAAAAAATATGAAAGGCTTCTGGACTGTGAATCATCTTTTTACAAACAGAAAGCAAACATTAATTGGTGTCTAGATGGGGATAAAGGTACAAAATTCTTCCATTCCATCATGAAAAAGAAAAGGCATCAAAACAGAATTATATCTCTTTATACAGAGAATGGGATTAGGATCACTGACAGTGCTGATATTGTTACTGAAATTGTGGATTATTACAAAAAACTATTGGGGACTTCAATTCAAACAGTTCATCCTGATCCAATGGTTATTGCAAATGGCCCTCTTCTATCTTTTGATCAAAGTCAAGAGCTGAGCTCTCCAGTTACAAGGGATGAGATTAAACAAGCTGTCTTTTCTATGGCTAATGATAAAAGTCCAGGCCCAGATGGTTTCAGTGCCCTCTTCTTCAAAGCATCTTGGAGTATTATCAGTGAAGAAATTTTCTCTGCAGTCGAAGAATTTTTCAAATCAGGAAAATTGCTTGGTACCTTCAACTCCACCTCTATTACTTTGATACATAAGATTCATAATCCTCAATATGCTGCTGATTTTAGACCCATATCTTGCTGCAACTGTGTGTATAAAATCATAACCAAAATCATTGCATCCAAAATTCAAAAGGTAGTGGGATATCTGATAAGTGATGCTCAGAGTACTTTTGTAAAGGGTAGGCTTATATCAAGCAATATCCTTTTAGCTCATGAGATTGTTAAGCACTATGGTAGGAAAAACAATTCCCCTAGAGCCATATTAAATATTGATTTGAGGAAGGCTTTTGATACAATTAGTTGGGTGTTCATCAATGACATGCTGAAAGGTTTAAGATTCCCAGACAACATGATTTCCTGGATTATGGAGTGCATCTCTACCCCAAAATTTTCCATATCTATAAATGGTACTCCTCATGGGTATTTTCAAGGTGCAAGGAGTTTGAGGCAGGGAGATCCCTTATCACCTTATTTGTTTGTTATTGGAATGGAATATCTGTCTAGGAAATTAAACACTCTCAAGGGGGACAGGCTCTATAGGTTTCATCCTAAGTGCTCAAGACTGAAAATAACTCACCTAGCTTTTGCGGATGATCTTCTTCTTTTTGGCAGAGCTGACATGAATACAATATCAAGACTAAGGGAGTGCCTAGCTGAATTCAGTAAAACTTCTGGCCTTGAAGCTAACCCATCCAAATGTTCCATATTCATGAGTGGAGTAGATGATAATCTGAAGAACCAAATCTGCAATCTCCTCAACTTCACTGAGGGTACTCTGCCTTTGAGATATCTGGGACTACCTCTGATAGCTAAAAGACTCTCTTGGATGGATTGCTCTCCCCTTATTAATAAGATTTCAGACCAATTTAATAATTGGCTCAAGAAAAGATCCCTCTCGTATGCTGGCAGGTTATAATTGATTAAAACAGTGATTATGGGAATACAAAACTACTGGACCAGTAACTACATACTCCCTATCAAAGTTCTTCAAAAAATAGACAAAATGTGCTCAGATTTCTTATGGGGGCATAAAATTCATCTGGTGAACTGGGGTTCTATATGTCAGGAAACTGAACATGGGGGTCTTGGAATATACTCTGCTGTGCATTGGAATTATACTATGGCGGCCAAACTTCTTTGGATGATTCATCTCAAGAAGGATATTCTTTGGATTAAGTGGATTCATGGTCACTATCTAAGACAGCATTCTATCTGGCAAGTCCAACCAAGGAAGAATGATTCATGGCAGTGGAAGCAGCTTCTAAGAGTGAGAAATTTACTGATTGATAAACTTGGTAGTGTGAATAATCTCCAGAATGTCATCAGGGATAGCTGTGCTAATGATAAAATCAAAGTCTCAGTGTTGTGTAGGAGAATTTTTTAGTACTCAAACCTGGCTATATGGTCAAAGACTGTTTGGGGAGGATGGAATTTACCTAAACATTCTTTTATTCTCTGGTTGGCATTCTTATCAAGGCTGCTAACACAAGAAAGGCTTTGCAAAATGAGAATTCTGAACTCAAATCAGTGCACCCTATGTTCAAGAGAAGGACAGATTGAAACCTGTCAGCACCTTTTTTTCGAATGCCAATATTCAGCTAGTGTTTGGAATCAAGTTATGGATTGGCTATGCTTCAAAAGGAAATCATGCAGGTGGGATCAAATCACCAGCTGGTTTGGGAACAATTTGAGAGGGAAAAGTTTCAAAATTAAGCTTAAAAGGATGGCATTATCTACTTCAGTCTACATGATTTGGCAAGAGAGGAACTTGCGTATATTTCAACTGCAACAAAGAGGCCCTGATCATCTCTTTAGATTGATAAAGATACATGTATATACAAGGATTTTGAATGATAATATACCTCAGCACATAAAGAACTATGTAGAGAATTTTTAGTTTTTGAAGACTGTTTCTGTAACCAGTCTTGAGATAGATATTGATGTATTATAACTTTCATATATTGGTAATGAATAAAAATTTTCATTGACCAAAAAAAACTCTTTAGCTTAATTTTTTGGATATTATTTAATATTGGATAGATCTATATTATTTTGTTAAAATACAATCCATGTGTACAAAATATGTTTAAATCATTCTCAAATTATATTTTATAGTTTTCTAAAATTAGAGAGTATCTTTTTGACAAATTAATTAATTAGTTGAGAAGATGTAGGAAGGTTATAATATCATATTTTGGAATTGATCACATAATTTATATTTTCTTTCTTGATTGAATTTGCACATTCTAACTTTGAAAATTCTATAAAAAGTTTTTGAATATCTATAATACTCGGTCACCAGATAATAGAAAGTGGAAGTAGACAATAGACGCAAGTGATTTCTTTATAATTAAACAAAATCCTCTATGACCAGATAAACCTATCATTTTACGTTGATGAATTCAAGATATATATTTTTTAATAATAATAGTTTTTTTAGATATTGGTGCTTACATCATTAATATTTTAAAATTAAAATTCGAAATTATTAAATTGCTCTTAGATCATTCATATTTTAAGACTTCAAACCTCACTAATTATGTGGAAAGTAAAATGTTGAAACAAACAAGATTTTATATATTAAAACATCTGAAACTTTTTAATATATTATGATAATAATAAACTTTTTGCAACTATGTTATAGTAAATACATAAGCTAAAAAATCAACAATTATAATATTTGACCACGTGCATTGCACGTGTATAAAAACTAGTCAATTAAAAAGTTGTAGTTAGATGAGATTTAAGGTGATCTTCACATATTGATTTAATCTAAAATAATCACATGCCTAAATATCCATCTTGGTATAAAAATAAGTAAAGATAGGATATAACATTGATAAATAAAAAAAATCACTAATTCATCAATAATATTTTAAGGGGTTGTTTGTTTAGCTAAAAAACATGGGAAACTATTATAGGAAACTTATTTCCTAATAGTCTTCTTTTCTTTGTTTGGCTCCCTTTTTAAAACTAATAAAAGAGATGGGGTGAGATAAGGTGTCACTATGTTATTGGATGATGTGATCTGTTTTTTAAGGAAATATATTTTATGATTTGTTTATTTATTTAGGAAATAAGCAGCAATCATCTTTTGATGCCCCCCCCGGCCCCCCCTCTTTTTTTCTAGGAAACCCCAACCAAACATGCTCTAAGAGGAAGTCAATTTTATATTTGATTTGACACATGTAAAAATTTGCTTAAATGATTTTAAGATTAACTTTTAAAAACCTCCTCAACTATAGTGGATGCCTTAGAAAGCCCCTCTCCACTACTTTAATTGGAGAAAACTCGAGAACACCCCCCCCCCCCCTCCCATCCCCTCCCATTAAGTTTAGCATATTATAGATAACCCTACTTGGCTTTAGAAAGTAGAGAAATCCCTCTCAACTATAAGGTGTCTAACCCCCTTAACGTCATTTAAAACTGTAAAATAATTGTGGCACCTTTTTGAAAATCAACACATTTAGCTACAAAGAAACAACTAAGCAAAAATATATATATATATATTGATCGATTTACAATGTTTTTTCCTCTCTTTCTCTTATCCTAGGAAAACTAGAATAATTTTTTTATGAGTGAGGGGTATTTTGATATTTTCTCAGTCATCCACTAGTCATGTGACATGCTAGAACTAATGGTCTTAGATTTCAAATCTTAAATCTGTGGAGGTTTCTCATATTTTTAAACATGATGTGGATTATCTAAAATGGGCTCAATCTTGAGAAGAGATACTTCAATTAAAAAAGTTGATGGGAGTTTTCTGAGACACACTCCATATTTTAGGATGATTAAGTGAGAAAAGTTTAGTGGAGTTATCTCAAAATTTCATAGTTGATGGGGGTTATCTATAATATGCTCAAACTTGAGAGGGATTTTCTCAAATTAAAATAGTTGACGTTGTTTTTTGGGACACCCCAATAGTTGAGGGGGGGTTTTCTAAACCTAACCCTTGAGGCTCTCTGTATTATTATTTTTATTTCTACATTTAAATATATGATTATGAGATTTTCTTATGTCTAGTTATAAGAATCATAAAATATTTTTTATAGAATTTTCTAATTATGGTAAAGTCATAATTTGATGAGGATTCTTGGGTTAATATAAGATCAGGTGTCTAGATGTCATCTTCTAATAAGACATAGAAACACATAAGTACTTATGGTATGACGCATATCAGCTTTTTTGTGCATTTATCATATAACACATGTCAATTTTTTTTTATGTTTAGGAGTTTCACTATTTTCTCTTTACCAGTGTGCACCACGTGCAAAGCACGACTTCCTTTTTTTATGCTACAGTAATTCTTTTTGAAACGGTACATTATTTTTTTGTGGGCGCTACAGTATTTTTTAAAATGCTACAATATCGTGTTTTTTTACTACAGTAATATTATATTGTTGTAGTAATAATACATAGTAATTTACTGTAGTATGAATAATGAATTTTTGGATCATCCTATGTATACAGAGGAGTAGATATACAAAGAAGAAGTTATTTTTCTATACTCTCTAACCGAAATCATAAACAACCTTTTCTATTCTGATCATTTTTTAAGTGAACTCTCAAACAGAGCGTAAGCGTGAATGTTCGTGCTGTTTCTTAAAAATAGTATTATTTCAGAAGTGCGCGTAAATAAATATATTGAACATGATCGGTTCAATGTGAAAGTTGCCGACTAGTACTAAACCTATGCTTATATTTATTAGGTATGATGTCAACCAATTATATACTTAATGGTGTTTTAATCATATTTTAAGCAAAAACGAGGGATTTTTTAATGAGTAAAAAACCCTCTCATTGCAAATTTCGCAAATAAGATTATTTTGTTAATTAAGAAAATCTAGCTATCTTGTAATTATCAAATCTGATATAAAATTCTTCTGCGAGTCCGCACGAAATGGCGGGAAACAGGTCACCAACCAAGAATCCAACCGCGGGGAAAAATAATAATAATAAATAACCAAAACCCTACTGTTAAGTGGGACCCATCGAAAAAATAAG
>BQKN01033712.1:0-11274 GCA_022839385.1 Asparagus kiusianus
GGGAGAAGAATTTCTGGTCTTGGGATTATCCTCGAGATCTGAAATTTTGGAGTTTGGAGCGGCGAAGCCCTGCCGGATCGAGGAGTCTCCACCGTCATTCACCCCCCTTTCCTTAGTGTTGCTCCTTAGCGGTGACACTAAGAAGAGCTATTATCTCGTTTTAGCCGAGATATACGCTTTACGCTTCTAGATCTCACGCGGATCGACGAAGTTCTGCTTCTATATCCCACGCGGATAGACGAAGCTCTGCCGGATTTTCCCGGAAGGATTTTGAAGAGTCGGCGGTCCACGGATATCGACGTCCCCGTCACAGGCCAACAACCCACGCAAGCGAGACCGTACCAAACCGGGCTCTCGTGTTTATTTTCAGAAGAGTTGTAACCTTTTGTTTTCATTTTTAACTCTGTTGTAACGCCTGAAGTTGTAACAGATACCGAATCAATGAAAACAGTAGCTTTTCACGAAAACAACTATTACAATGGCCACAAACTCAAACAACCAATTTTACGTGGTTCGGCAAACTGCCTACGTCCACGGGGTAAGGAGGGGAATCTACTATTAGAGAGAAAATACAATAGGTTTACAATCTCACAAAAATAAACCCTCAAACTAACTCTCTAATCTCTAACAAAAACAGCCACCAAAATTTCACAAACCCAGCCCTCTGCCTGCACCTGCACGCCGCCAAAGTAAAGAGAAAAATTGACTGCAGCAAAAACACCCTCCTTCGCACCCCTAAACCCTAGGCAATCCGAAGCTATATATAGCTACCTAGTTGTTCTCGGGTGGGCCTTGCTTTTGTCCGCTGAACAATTTCACCTTTCACGCGCTTTTTGTTGGCTGGCCTATCTCTTCACGAGAAAAGCAAGGCTTGTGGCCCCCACAATTCTCCACCTAGGTGAAGTTTTCTCAAAACTGAGCCGAAACCAACCAAACCAAATGTCTCACTTGTTGTGTCCAGTACACCGTGAAACAATTCACGATAACAGACTCAATCTATAACAAGTCGAGAACCCAAATGAGAATGCAAACACTCTTCAAATGTCAGTATCAACTCACCAAATCGATCTCACCCCATCAAAATCCAAACCCGGCTGCATCATAAGACTACCTACGTATCCTCTTGCCCAAGGAATCAAGCCGAACGTAGTTCACCAAAATGGCCGCGAACGACCTCAATCCAATAAAAGAGTTCGTAACCCTTCTCCAATATCATCAACTCTGTGGCTGATAGCACCTCCAATGGCCTCAAACACCTTCACCTGAGATGAACCAATGGCCATATCAGCTGCACTCGAATCAAAACCCAACTCATCATCTGCATCCGAATCCAAATGACTTCCACGCTGTGTCACCTCAGCTGGAATCCTAACCAATGCAGAATGACCTGGAGTAATCTTCACCCGATGTGGAGTAGCATCCATCTCCACCCGCTGCGATAACTCTAAGGTCTGTCCAAAACTCTCCACCTGCTGAGAGTCAATCGGCTTCCTCATCGAAGCTT
The DNA here is from genome assembly GCA_022839385.1 of Asparagus kiusianus. NCBI lineage: Eukaryota > Viridiplantae > Streptophyta > Magnoliopsida > Asparagales > Asparagaceae > Asparagus > Asparagus kiusianus. The sequence continues at coordinate 1,505 of BQKN01033712.1, forward strand.
CATCCAAAGTGACACTACCAGACCTATCTTCCAATGGAGTTTTACCTCCAATCACAGCACTTGACAACTCTTTAATAGGATGACCCAAATATGTCGAAGCCTCAGTCCAGAACCTCTTCTGCAAACCATTGCTCGACTATAAATACCGTTCCTCCTCCAGCAAGGCACGGTTCTCCAAATTTGCCACCCTATCTAGCTGCCCCAAGATTTCCTTTCCAACGAAGTGTCTTGAAATGCCGCGAGCTCGGCTCCAATACAGAAATAGGTCCATCTTGTACCTCCCACCAGAATGGAGTACCTTCACCTTTCTGTCTATTACACACTTCTTCAATCTGTTGGATACTACTAGGACTTTCTCCAAAGGGGATTTGGTTGCAACCCAAACACGCCTAGAACAGTCACCAACAAAGGAAACCAAACGCCTATTACCTCCCAATGATGCCCCCTTGGAAGGCCCCCAAACATCCACGTGAACTCCTCTAGAACGACCCTTAGCACGGTGAATAGAGGTGCCACACTTCACCTCGGTCTTCTTGCTCATATCAACATGTTCACTGGACTTCAAACTGCAGGTCTTCGCACCCTCTTTCAATCTATGTGAGGAATCAATACTGGAATGGCCAAGCCCTAAATGCCGCAGTCTAGTCGAATCAACAGAAGTCGTCAGCTCTCCACCTGCCACTATACCTCCAGTCAAGTAATACAGGTTATTTCTCCTGACGCCCTTCATCAAAATACGAGAGTCTCTCGCAATCTCGAGAACCTTGTCCTCAACATGAACCTTCAGACCCTCTCCAACCAAAGCTCCAATCGAGATCAAGTTCTTCCTCAAAGAAGGAACATGTCTCACATCGTTTAACTCTCTAACAGTCCCGTCAAACATCTTGATGCGAATTCTTCCTATCCCAAGGATCTGGTATGCACGGTTATCAGCCATGTACACCACACCACTATCCAGCTTCTCAAAACTGGAGAACCATTCCCTTCTAGGGCACACATGATAGGTCGCACCACTATCCAACATCCATTCAGATTCCTCCGAATAGCTATCTGTAGGACTGATAGAAAGCGAATAAATAGAAGAGTCATAATTATTACCATCCGATACAATGTTTGCTTCTGATGATGGTTGCTTCCCTTTTCCCTTCTGCTTATTCTTCATCCATTCGTCGAGTTTTGGGCAGTCTTTCTTCCAATGACCAGTCTCCTTGCACCAAGCACACTGATCTTTTCCTACTCTAGACTGTGACTTCCAATTCTTTCGGTTCGGATTCTTCCCTCTTGCGACCAACGCCTCTGCTACCGTCTCAACTGAAGCCTCCTTATCCTTCTTTCGAAGCTGATAATTCACCAATGCAACAGTGACCTCACTATACGAAAGGGATGCCTTCCCATTAATAAGAGTAAGGACGAATGTCTCATATTCCTCGTCGGGCAAGGAACTCAACAACAGCAATGCCTTGTCCTCATCTTCAATTATGACATCCACATTCGCTAAATCCATAAGAAGCTTCGTGTAGTGGTTCATGTGATCTCTAATGGAGGTTCCCTTCTTCAACACTCTTTGTTAGATACTTGCTTTCGAGAATCTTCCAAATCTTCTTTGCAGAAGTCTCATTCATCACATCATATTTTAGATCTTGAGTCAAACAAGACCTAATCACACCACACGCCGTTCGATTCATCTTCTTCCAAACCTTCTCTTCAATCTCATCTGGCTTGCCATCTAACTCCAATGTATCCTCCAAATTCTGCGCGTTCAGCGCATCCAAAACCTCGCATCTCCATAATCCAAAGTTGTTTGTGCCATTAAACTTTTCCACATCTATCTTCATAGAGTGGATATTCAAACTCTGAATGGTCTTCACGCCAGAAGAACCACCCTCGACACCCGAAGCACCTTCTTTCCCCGACATCTTACGCACCAACGAACAAAGAATAGATCCAAAACTGAAAAGATAGAGTCTTTACCAAAAAAGATCTCACCTTTATCACCAAACGAAGCCCTAGACGAGCCTCCAAATTGATCTACTCCTCCAAATAGCCCAAGCGTAGCCCGAGCTCTGATACCACTTGTTGTGCGCAGTGAAAATTTCGGCAGAGTTTCTGGTGCATAATAAGAGAGAAAGATCGATAAGAATTCTTGTTTCTCAAAGGGAACAAGAATCTGAAGCCTAATATCCCATCAAAGTGGGATATTAGCTCTTCCTCTCGTCAGCTCTAGGACTGCGCGTCGAGGGATCCTAAAAACTATTACAATGGCCACAAACTCAAACAACCAATTTTACGTGGTTCGGCAAACTGCCTACGTCCACGGGGCAAGGAGGGGAATCTACTATTAGAGAGAAAATACAATAGGTTTACAATCTCACAAAAATAAACCCTCAAACTAACTCTCTAATCTCTAACAAAAACAGCCACCAAAATTTCACAAACCCAGCCCTCTGCCTGCACCTGCACGCCGCCAAAGTAAAGAGAAAAATTGACTGCAGCAAAAACACCCTCCTTCGCACCCCTAAACCCTAGGCAATCCGAAGCTATATATATAGCTACCTAGTTGTTTTCGGGTGGGCCTTGCTTTTGTCCGCTGAACAATTTCACCTTTCACGCGCTTTTTGTTGGCTGGCCTATCTCTTCACGAGAAAAGCAAGGCTTGTGGCCCCTACATGCACATCCTGGAACATGCAATAATATTGCTTTCATATGTGAAAGCAGTAGGGCGCCAGATAATGACTGGAATAGGCAATAATATTGCTTTCATATGTAAGCAGTGGGGCGCCAGATAATGACAGGTTGAACTTGTTTGATGCTCACTTTCAAGCTAGTTCTCAGGTGCTTGATTTTTAATTCACATTAAGGATGGCTATGTAATTTGATTTAGCATCACATGAATTTGATGTGTGAAGTACTAGGGAGACAAATGGATTTCTGTCAATGTACTATGATATCATCCGTTTAAACCATTATGTACTCAGCTTATTATATGCTCTCTCTCTCCCTCTCATGTCTACTCCGAAATATATGGTGTTGTGTTATTAGATTGTCTCACTAAGTTTTTTGTATGTTTGTTCGCGGGAAAATTCGTTGCTTTCTTCATTACTGATTCCATTGTACACACTTGGTAATTGTTTATCGATTACAAAGATCCGGTCTTTTTATAAGATCCGGTTACAACGAAAATCAAATAAAAAGAAATGAAAAATTACAACTTTATTTCCTTATTTGTCGAACGAATCGCGAGCTCCTGTTTTGCGGTCACTCGCTTTGGTGGGTTCTTTGCCTGCGCCGGGGTTGTTTGCCGTGGACCACCGCGTGATCTCGATCCGGTCGGATCTATACGATATGACGGGTATTATCTCACGAAGAAAATAATAGCCGGGTGGGGTACTAATTCACCAAGGAAATAGTAGCCCAAGTGTCGAAATCGACCAAGCGAATTCGAGACTCTTCTCGGGATCTAAGAACCAAGCTTAGATCCGGAGGAAAATCGTGTAGATCTCAGATCCGATCCCTCTCGAACTCTTGCCTTATTTGGCGTGGATGATCGCCGAGCACCGGATCTCAAAGTCCAAGTCTTCAATCTTCTAAAGCTCCAATCTTTTTTAGATCTCCGATTCCAATCCGGCAGAGCTTCGACCCCTCCAAAATCCAACCTTTAACAAATGAACCAAGCCCCCTATTTATAGCCAAACGAACCCGTGCATACGAGCACGTGTACACAACACACGGGAGAGGGGGGGGGTTGCCGGCCACCCTGGGGTGGCTCGGCTTGGGCCGAGCCACCCCGGGTTGGTTCGGTTCGGGCCGAGTCCCCCCGGGTGTGTTCGTTTCGTCCGTCGTTCGGGTTTTCCGGTGTTTTCGGTTTAGATTCGTTGTTGATTTGGACTTCGATTCGGTTGTGTGGTTGACTTGTTCGGATTCGATTCGTTTTGATCCGATTCCTGATTTGGCAGTAAACCCACTTCCGAGTTCGAGTCCGGAATTGATCTTGATTCGATCGTCGTATCACCGAGTTCGCTCTTGTTTAGATGACTCGGTGATTCCCCGAAATGTTGGTTTGATTCCGCGTGCGAGTGGATGCATTCCAATGCTTGGGTGTGATTTGTTGGCTTCGTCGCCTCGTTAACCTGCTCCGTTGCGTATGGCTTGGCTTCGGCGTTGGCGGGATAACGGTCGTGCTTGGATACGTCGCTCGATGGTCCGTTTGTTGAATTGGCGTCATCGAGCTGTGTAACGGGACCTATAGGCAGTTTTATACGCCTACAGATACCCCCTCCAAAGTATTTCAGCCTCGTTCTTTTATAGAAGAGTCTGGAATACTTTGGATGTGATTGTCCCAACCTTCAGTCGGTGTAGCGGGACTTTGGAATGGCTTCTTTTCTGGATTCCTTCAATTCCTTCAGGTCATTCAGTGCTTTGTAGAATGCCTGTAGAGGGTTCCGGTGCTGCATTTATTGTCTGACCGTTGTCGGAATTTTGAACTTGAAGTCGATTCCTGATTTCTTGCTTTTTAGCTCGAGTTGGTTGCTTCAACATAGAACTGATCATCGATTGACGGCGTCGTCCAGCGTTTGAGCTTCATTGCGACGCGTTGTCCGGCGTCCAGGCTTCATTGTGATGCGCTGTTCGACGTTTGACACAGTTTATACTCGTACGTCTGCTGGAGTATACACAGTTTAAGCTCTTAAGGTATTGGAGCGTGGCGGATACTCGAGTCACGAGACCAACCCATAGAATTGATGCGTCAATGACTCGAACTTATAGAATTTTTGGCAAATTCCCAGCCATCAACGGATTTGATGAGCCTTTACCGACTACCGTTTGAGTCGGGCTAGCATGCAGATTGTTTAAGTCTGTTCCGCATGTGACGTTAAGCTAAAAGAGTTAACCCTTTTAGTGCTACGATATTGAATACGTAGACTTCGTCTTTCTCCTGTGAAAAGACTAAACAGCAACGTGTATGAGACGTTGACTTAGGATTTTTGGCAAATCCTCAGCCTTTAACGGATTTGACGTGCTCTTACCGATTACCCTTTGAATCGGGCTTACATGCGGATTGTTTAAATCCGTTCCGCATGTGACGTTGTGCTAAAGGAATGAACTCCTTTAGACTTTGTGCTATGATGTTGAATACATAGACTTTACCACTTGTTACGGGAATAGGCTACCCGGCGACGCGTGTTAGGCGTTGACTTTAGGGTTTTTGGCTAACCCCCAGCTTTAAACGGATTTGATTAGCCTTTACCGACTACCGTTTGAGTCGAGCTAGCATGCGGATTGTTTAAATCCGTTCGCATGTAACGTTGTGCTCAGAGATTGAATTCTCTGAGACTTTGTGCTATGACTTCGAATACATAGACTTCGCCATTGTTGTGGGAATAGGCTACCCAGCGACGCGTGTGAGGCGCCGACTTATCCCTACTTAGGCTTCGGGATAAAATTCCCCAGAATCAAACTCTGGTATCTTTTTCAATCGGAAAAAGACTAAACCGGCGACGCGTGTTAGGCGTCGACTTATCCTTGCTTAGGATTCAGGATGAAATTCCCCATGCGTGCGAGGCATGGATTCCGGTGTTATTAATAACAACCTGCCGCAATGTTGAATATGCGGACGGGCGTTCTTTTCAAACGGTCAAGAACTAACCGGCGATGCGTGTTAGGCATCGACTTATCCTTACTTAGGTTTCAGGATAAAATACCCCGTACGTGTGAAGCACGAATTATGGCGTTATTAATAACGACCTGCCACAATGTGGAATATGTGGGCTTGTCCTTTTTAATGGTCAAGGACTAACCGGCAACGCGTGTTAGGCGCTGACTCATCCCTTCTTAGGCTTCGGGATGAAATTCCCTAGAATCGGACTCTGGTGTCTTCTTCAATCGGTAAAAGACTAAACCGGCGACGCGTGTTAGGCGCAGACTTATCCCTGCTTAGGATTCGGAATAAAATTCCCCGTACCGGTGAGGCACAGATTTTGAGGATTGAAAAGGTGGTGTCTTTTCTTGGGGCAAAGACGAACCCGATGCGGGAGAGGAAGAATTTTATATTCTATCTCCCAAAGCTGAAGAGGAAGAATTTTATATTCTATCTTCAAATGCGAAGGAGACTCGGGATGGGATCTCCACCCCCAGAATCCAGAAAGGTGAAACTAGAAGTGGAATCTCCACTCCGAGAATCGAAAAGATTCAAGCAACCCTAACTTTTATAGGTTTGATTGCTCAAATTGAAAGTGGACCTCTCGTTCATAGAAGGAATCGAGAGGGGAATCTGGCTTTGGTCCTAACTTTTATAGGTTTGACCAAGGGAGATTTGAGACGATCCTGACCGTAGGAAGGTTTGATCGCTCGATTTGAAAGTGGACCTCTCGTTCATTGGAAGGAATCGAGAGGGGAATTTGGCTTTAGCCCTAACTTTTATAGATTTGACCAAGTGGGAATTGTGTGGTGGAGACTATGAGTCATCAAACACCACTGAAAGTTTTGTGAGGGAAAAGCGATCCAACGAAGTGATCGGCTTTCATCTCAGTAAAAGAGTGTTCAGAAATTAAGAGTTTAGTGTTTATCACTTTATTTATCATGACCGGGTTATCCCTAAGAATATTACATTTAACATTCTTTCGGGAACTTCCCGCGGAAATAGTTTAGACTCATATACCTGTTGGAGTATCAGGGAGCAGTTTAACCTCTTATACCGGTCGGAGGGTTGGGATACAGTTTATACTCGTGCACCCACTGGAGTCTCGCCGTTCTTGACTGGCTTACTCCAGCGTTATGACGCCGGCTTCAACCAAGGTCTGGCTACTGTTCTTTAGAGTAAAGCAGGCCTTGGTGGGATGAAGGATCCTCCTGTGGTATGCGCAGTACATCGGATCCGCAGTGTTGTCAGCTTCCTCCTGATTCGTGATCGGTGGGAGCTTGATCTTGTTATTCTTAAGGAGCGATTCGAAGATGGCTGGAACATCTTCGTCCTTGAAGGAGTACTCTTTTTGAGGCCTCTGATCCGAAGTTTTCTGTTGTCTCCGGGACTGCTGTTGCGACGTTTGATTAGCATCGACAGCCGTTGCAGGTGTTTTGCCCTTACCACGGGAGGCGAAGTTCGAGTTTGGAGGATTCGTCGTTGATTGACCCCTCTCGGCCTTCTTCCTTCGGAGGAAGCGTTCGGCTTGTTCCCCTCGGACCTTCAAGTCTTTCCAAGTGTTGGATGGTGCCGTCCCTATTGCTTCCAACACGTCCAATGCGAGGTTGTTATGGCAGGTCTGGAGGATGAACTCCTCGGTGATCGGGTCCCGGCAATTCAACGCTTTGTTCCGGAACCTCTTGACGAAGGTTTCGACTAACTCCCCGTCCTTTTGTTTCTCGTCGAGCAACGTTCCGATGGATATCTCGGTGTCGTCGTCGAAGAAATTCGCGAGGAACTTCGTCTCCATATCGTCCCAGCTGCTCACGCTACCTGGCTTGAGGCGGCGATACCAATCGAAGGCGGCTCCGCGAAGAGTGCCAACGAATGACCGCACCATCAGAGGCTCATTGCCGGAGATAACACCCATGTGCTATTTGAAATAAATCAAATGCTGAGTGGGGGAACCTTTCCCATCGAACGGCGTGAAGTTGATTAGACTAAACTTCGCCGGATAGGGGATTAAATCCCACTCCCTTGGGTATGGACAAGGAATGCCCGTTTTCTTCACCTCTTGAGCGGACATCAAGGTATTGATTTTGCTCTCGAGGCTTTTGATCTTCAAGTTTTCACCTGTATCTTCATTGGCATCCTCATTACCACCCCCTGTGTTGATGGGAGGGTCATTGGCATTGCGAGTTTCGTCCGTATCCGTATGTTCAACTTCTTGAACAACCTGATTACGGTGGCTTGGTTCGCCTTGCTGGTTCCTCAGTGCCTGGATTTGCTGCTCATGCATCTCCCTCATGGTCTGCATGGCCATCTGCATCTCGAGCCTGAAGGTCTCCTGTTGTTTGGCCATGGCTTCTTCAAGCATCTTGGCCACTTGTTCCGCGTTTATCATGAATGACTCGCGGGGTTCTCCTTCGCTGGATACAGTGTTGTCGGACGCGACCACAGAGCAAGCATCCGATTCTTCATCTTCTGAAGGTGAGCTTATCCGAACCCTCCCATACGTTCCTCGCGCGATGGCTCCGGACTGCAGACGGGTTAAACGCCGAGTTGCTCCCAGAATTGACTCGAGATCATCCCGTGCCAATGTCCTTTTGCTGGTCACGTTAGCGGTGACCCTTGGAAATTCTCCATCTTCAACCACCGCTCTCCTTCGTCGGAAACACCTAGGCCTTGGCTTTGGCGTTTCAATGCTGAGCCTCTCGAACACCGAGACTCTTTCAGGGACTGCCTTGATGCAGTTGCACTCAGACAGTACTGCCCGAATGAGCTTTGAACACGGACATTACGTTTTGAGCTTATGAGGGCTTCTCTTTCTTGTCTTGCTCGTACCCCCAGCACGATAGTACAACTCGTCAATTTGATCGGAGTAACCTATCGCGTGTTGGCACGATTTCCCAGGTACAACGTTATCGTCATCGGACGACAACGTTTCCTTCTGGGGGCGAATTGCCTTCTTTGAACTTTCGAGAGTCACTCGCCTCGAAACGTGCCTTTGTGGGCATGAATTCTCAACGGGCTCCCGAACTTCGATGCGCAAGTTAGTGTGCTCGGGCGCCGTGAACTCCTTGTCACGTTGAGGATCATGGCGACCCCCAGCATGTTGATTAGTTCGGAGCCTCTTCATCGGGCCCAAACGCTCTTGAACTGGGGCCTTGCCTCTTTCATCGGGAATTGGGCCGAGGCGTTCCAGAACTGACCTCCTTCTTCGGGATGGTCCTGTGTGATTTCCCGGCGATTTCGTTTGGTTCGCCGGAGGTTGAACCTGCTTCGAAGGTTGTATTGATTGTTCCTTAGCCTGAGTTGCTGTTTCAAACTTCGGCTTCCATATTTGGCGGGTTGGTGGCGGCTTCTTGGCCATCTCCTTCTGTAACCTCCTACGGGCTTCTTGGACTTGAGCCCGTGCTTGCGCTGAGAGTGCGCGGCGCTTCCGAATGCGTTCCTCCAGGGTTGAACGGTTCCGTTTGACGTGGATCCAATCGTTCGTTGGCGGCTTGGAGGAGTTGCCATTCGTCTGTTGTTAAGGCTGTTTGCCTCTTCTGTTCTTCAGATCCGTGTTGTAACGGATCCCGTCTACAGATTCCATTGCCTTCGCGAATTGTTTCGCAAGGCGTTGACATTGCCTTTGACGGGTTCTCTTTGAGAGAGTCACTACGCCTTCGGCAACGGAGGATTTGGCCAGAGCGGATCTGACCTGGTTGGAGGTTGGGGAGATCTCACCCAATGCAGCTTCGGCATCAAACGGGGCGAGATCTTCGTTGGCAGCTTCAACTTCTTCGTACCAACGAATTTTTCTCTTGGAGGAGAACTTTGGAGACTTGGACTTGCGGGAGGAGGTTGATCCGGACGAGGACGACAGGTACGCCTCGAACTTCTGTTGGTCGAACTCGTATTCGACCTCCTCCACGACCGGGATCGGAATCCGCGGCTGCGACGCAACGATCTCGTCGGCGAGATCGGTGGCTCCTACTGTGGTCGCCAGATTATTCGCGGGAAAATTCGTTGCTTTCTTCATTACTGATTCCATTGTACACACTTGGTAATTGTTTATCAATTACAAAGATCCGGTCTTTTTATAAGATCCGGTTACAACAAAAATCGAATAAAAAGAAATGAAAAATTACAACTTTATTTCCTTATT
>BQKN01033716.1:0-19671 GCA_022839385.1 Asparagus kiusianus
AAACTTTGCGAAATGTTTATAAACATGAAAACAAACATGTTAGAAAAAGAATTTCTCAAATTGAATTTCTATTTGTAAAAACTCATGTATTTTGCAAGTATGTCCAAAACATGAAAACCCAAAATCATGCATGTATATATATAACTATAAATATACATAGAAACCAAATACGTATGTGTATATGATATTGAGCTTAAGGTACTTAACACACATAATATAAAACCTAAACTAGATTACCCAAGCCGATCTTGATCTTCAATAAGCTTGACTTGGTACACTTTGCGGATGAAGCTTGAACTTGATCTTTAACTTGAATTGTATGTTGCTTCACTCCACAATTCCGCCAACCTCCATTTGATATCGTCGTTATGGCGCAATCCATCCATCCTCCAACTACGTTGTTTGTCTACAATAAATAAGAAAACACAAATACTAGACAAACAACATTAGTGGTAAATTGTTTGTTAAACATCATCAAAACAAGAAGGCCAACAGGTTCGTCCTTCACCGCTCGGATATGATGTCGGTGCCGAACGCCACAGATCCCTCTGTTCCCCTGCTACAGTTGCTTGAGAATGACAGGTGGGAGGGCCGCGGATTCTCTGATGTCAGACAGCAGCTGCAGGTCCACAAGTGTTGGGCATTCTCCACTTGTTTTCCGCAGTTCTCCGGCCGATACGGCGAGTGCTTGATAGATGATGAGAGGCCGAGAGGGTATCGGACTCACTTAGACATTGGCTGCTTCAATTGGCTCGTGAACATCAGGCCCGGCTATCTGACTTTCCGGGTGAGGGATCAGTGCTTCATAGAGCCCTATCTACCGTGCCGATTCGCTCGCCAGTTTGGCTACGACCAGCTCTACGTCGGGAATCCTCGTCAGCAGCTTCGGACCCATAGTGGTTTGGTAGACGGTCTTCGTGCATGGTTGTGGACCGTGACTGGCTGTACCGGTGCTAAGTTCAGCCTCCCGAGTATTGACCTGCAGTTGAGCCTCACTTTCTTGAGCTGCAAGTGGTTACTAGCAGCTAACAAGACTGTCCCCGTGAAGCCGATTGCAGAGATAGAGGCTGAAGAGGCTTCTCAGCTTGATTCCCGTAGGATTCGGGAGAACGCTCGGGCACAGAGGACGCGGAACAAGACTCGCCGGGTTGATGAAGAGGGCCAGAGGACATTCCATTCCACAGACGAGGCTTCAGGCGGGGATCCCGAAGATTACGATGACTTTTCCGAGCGAGGTTTGCGACTCATCTTTTCCTTCTATCTTTCAGAAGTATTGAAACTGACTATGGTTTGATGTTCCAGGGACCACAGTTGATCAGGATGAGGAGTTCCGTCCTCCCTCGCAGGCGAGACCTTCGATCCCCATTGCTAGGCGGAAGAGATTGGCCCGCAAACCTCATGTAGCTTCACGAGCATCTGACATGGATCTGGCTGGTGACAATCCTGCTAGTGGTGGAGGTAACATCTATCTTGAAAACCATTCCCTTGGTTATTCAGCACATTGATTTATGCTTTTCCATCTCTATATAGGAGCGCATGGGGAGAATGAGATGAATCCCGATCCTATTCCCGTATCTCCCGATGAATCTGACCCACTACCCCCTGTAGAGAGGCCTACAAGGGTTGCTGACTTTAGAGAGGAGGTCAATGTAGGACCTGATTCCGTGAACCAAGGTACATCTAACATTGACAACGTATTTCTTTAGATAATACACAAATGAATTTATGTATCCTCTAACTGTCCTCTACTTCTTGCTCCTTCAGATAACTTGCAGGAGACGAATACTGGAAATGAAGAGGCTAATGCACCCGTGAAAGGTAACTCACTTCCATTAGTTGTAGTCTCTTCATTTTTCTCTGGTATTCATATTCTTTTATGTCAGATTTCTCCATCGATGACTTTGACGAGGGAAGCCTATTTGCTGACACTCCTATGATGCACTACATATATAGCTCTCCTCAGATCGATGATCAGTTACCTGGGGATATGTTTTCTGAGTCCACATTTGCTAACAATCCCGAGGATGGTTCCTTTGAAGGTATGTGCCTCCTTCTGAATTGATTATAGGACTAGCCAATCTTGACTAGTGCAGCTATAATGTAATGCCTCTGAGAATTCTGACTTTAAATTCGACAGGAGCTTTTGTTGAGAAAGATCCTGTTGAGCCAGCTGCGAGACCAACTCCACCAGTTGATACATCTGCAGCCGTTACATCTTCACCACCCCCAGCGGCTCAAGGGGAAGAAGGTATAAGTCAGCTCATTGAGGAATGCTATTCTTTTTTCTCATTAAGACTTTTGACGGACTTTTCCCTTTTTTTTTGTGCAGGGCGTTCTTCTCGTCTTCATGACCTAGTGAAGGAATTGTTATCTGACGACGATCCCGACAAGATCGTTATCTGTCTAGAAGTTCGCTCCTTCTTCTCCTTTGTGAAGGCTATGATTGGCAAGCTCTTCCACAGCGGACTTTCACTTCACCAGTTTAAACCTCTCCTTAATTCCAGAATCAATTTGATAAGGGAAGCAGGATACCCAGATTTGGCGAAGGCTATAGTTGACGATCTCGACTGCTTAGAGCGCGAGCTTCAGATGTTTCGTGAGCTTCGAGATACCGGTGCTTCTTCCTTCATTGCTGCTGAGCTGGATACTCGTTTACAGTCACTGCGCGAGACTCAGCTTCTTGTTGATCTTGAGGTTCAGGTGCAGCGAGACCGAGTAGCTCGAGTTGAGACCGGCCTTGCTACCAAGTTATCTTCACTTGCCGAGCTCGATTCTTCTCTCACTTCCTGTGCGGCCGAGATAGACCAGCTCAGAAGAGCACTCCGCGAAAAGGAGGAGACTTTTGATGTTCTTCAAATGACGAAGGCACAAGACCAGTAGACCTGCACGGCTTTGTCTGATGAGTTGAAGTCCTTGAAGCAGAGGCTAGTCGAGATCGAGGAGGCTGCTGCGAAGACTTCGACCGCCACCGAGGAGTCCCTTAGGGCTGAACTTAGGCAAGCTTATGATGAGAAGCTTTCTAAGATCAGTCAGCAGATTTTTAGCCACGGGCTTGATGTATGATTTTGTTTGCTGTGTACTTTGACTTTTGACTCTTTTAGTGAAGCTTGCTTTCATTTTTATCTTTATTATGATTCGTCATTCGGTTTGAAATGATTGACCACAATACTCATAGGATTTTTGGCAAACCCTCAGCCATCAACGGGTTTGATATGCCTTTACCGACTACCGTTTGAGTCGGGCTAGCATGCGATTTGTTTAAATCCGCCCGCATGTAACGTTGCGCTCAGAGATTGAATTCTCTGAGACTTCGTGCTATGATGTCGAATACATAGACTTCGCCATTGTTACGGGAATAGGCTACCCGGCGACACGTGTTAGGTGTTGACTTTAGGATTTTTGGCTAACCCCCAGCCTTCAACGGATTTGATTAGCCTTTACCGACTACCGTTTGAGTCGGGCTAGCATGCGGATTGTCTAAATCCGTTCCGCACGTAACGTTAAGCTAAAAGAGTTAACTCTTTTAATGCTACGACATTGAATACGTAGACTTCGTCTTTCTCCTGTGAAAAGACTAAACAGCAACGTGTATGAGACGTTGACTTAGGATTTTTGGCCAATCCTCAGCCTCTAACGGATTTGATGTGCTCTTACCGACTACCGTTTGAGTCGGGCTTACACGCGGATTGTTTAAATCCGTTCTGCATGTGACGTTGTGCTAAAGGAATGAACTCCTTTAGACTTTGTGCTACAACTTTGAATATGTAGACTTCACCATTGTTATGGGAATAGGCTACCCAGCAACGTGTATTAGACGTTGACTTATCCCTATTTAGGCTTTGGGATAAAGGTCCCCAGAGTCAGACTCTGGTGTCTTTTTTCAATCGAAAAAAAATACTAAACCGGCGACGCGTGTTAGGCGTCGACTTATCCTTTCTTAGGATTCAGGATGAAATTCCCCATGCGTGTAAGGCATGGATTTCGGTGTTATTAATAACAACCTGCCACAATATTGAATATGCGGACGGGTGTTCTTTTTAACGGTCAAGAACTAACCGGCGGCGCGTGTTAGGCGCAGACTTATCCTTTCTTAGGTTTCAGGATAAAATACCCCAGAATCGAACTCTGGTGTCTTCTTCTACGGAGAAAGACTAAACCGGCAGCGCGTGTTAGGCACAGACTTATCCCTGCTTAGGTTTCGGGATAAAATACCCCAGAATCGAACTCTAGTGTCTTCTTCTACGGAGAAAGACTAAACCGGCGGCGCGTGTTAGGCGCAGACTTATCCCTGCTTAGGTTTCGGGATAAAATACCTAGGATGAATCCTAAATTGGTAAATTTTGGAAAAGGAGTTGGTGTGGGAAAGGAAGAATTTTATATTCTATTTCCCAAGCAAGGAAGGAAGAATTTTATATTCTATTCCTTGATTCTGGAAAGGAAGAATTTTATATTCTATTTCCAGTGCAAGAAGGAAACTAGAAGTGGGATCTCCACTCCGAAAATCCGGAAGATCTATATGAACTTACCTTTTATAGGATGGGTTATCTGATCGAAAGAAGGGTTCTTCGTTTATCGAAGTGAAATTTCTACTTCGGTTATAACCATGAGAAGGTTGAACCAAAGAGAAAAGAGGAGGAGTTCTTTCGTTTATCGAAAGGGGACTCCGAACTGAAAGTGGACCTTTTTAGTGGACTCACTGTCAATTGAATTTGATCAGTGAGAGATTTTGGTGGTAAAAATGAACTTGGGTTATCCTCTAGAATATTAAGTACAATATTCTTAAAGGAACTTCCCGATAAATGAGTTGTCCTGAATGTACTAGGGATAGTACTTTTTCAAAAACTTCCCATTTATTGGCATTAATTGCCTGACACCCTCTAAAGAAATTAAGCGGTAAGCGCCGTTCGAATAGACTGTGTCTATTACAAACGGTCCTTCCCACTTAGGTTCGAATTTACCTTTCTTCTTGGAGGTGAGGATTATTGGTCGACGAGCAGCGAGGACCAGATCTCCTTCCTTGAAGCTTCTTTGGCGAACCCTTTTGTCAAAAGCCCTGGATATCCTAGCTTGATAGAACTCGATGTGTTGTTGAGCTTCCAAGCGCCTTTCGTCCAACCTTTCGAGTTCCTCAAGACGCTTTTGATGCTGCTCTTCGGTCGTCATCTCCGTTGCGAGAGCGATCCGAAGGGAGGGGATTTGAATCTCCAACGGTAGCACAGCTTCACATCCGTACATCAGAGAATATGGAGTGGCTCCTGTAGGAGTGCGTATTGTGGTGCGATAAGCCCAGAGCGCTTCGCCGAGTTTATCGTCCCAATCCCGTTTGTTGGTTTTCACGAGTTTTGATAAGATCTTGATGATCGTCTTGTTGAAAGCCTCAGCTAATCCGTTCGCAGCGGGATAGTAAGCCGTTGACGAAACATCTTGAATCTTAAATTTGTCACAGAACCTGATGAAGGCGTTGCTTATGAATTGCGGACCGTTGTCATGAATAATCCGCCTCGGCACGCCGTGTCGGTATATGACATGATGCTTGATGAAGTTGATGACATTGTTTGTCTTCACTTCTTTCAGCGGAATGGCTTCAGCCCACTTTGAAAAGTAGTCGGTGATAGCGAGGATAAATCGATCACCCTTGACTGAAGGAGGAAAGATAGGGCCGACAATGTCCATACCCCATGTCTCGAATGGCCAGGAAGTGGTTGACGTGTGTAACCGCTCCGGTGGTTGGTGCGTATAATTTGCATGCACTTGACAAGCGTGACATTCTCGGGCGTACTTGATCGCGTCACGAACCATTGTTGGCCAGAAATATCCCATTCTTCTGATTCGATCATACAACTTGGGACCAGGTTGATGCGCACCGCATTCTCCTTCATGCGCTTCCTTAAGAACTTCTTTCGCTTCTTCGTTCGAAAGGCATCGGAGAAGCAAATCATCATACCCCCGGCGATATAACGTACGGGTCTCTGTATTGTAAAAGAACCGTGGAGCTCTTCGGCGAATAGATTCTTTTTCCTTTACATCCTCTGGCAAAATACCGTATTGGACGTAATCAATAATTGGAAAACGCCAATCTCGGGACTCAGACCCGATTTGGGTTGAGTTCACTTCTTTGGCGTTTATGTTTCTATCATCCTCCTCTTCAACCTCCATATCGTATATGGGTATGCAGAGTTGGTGTGACCTTACTGTGACTAGCAGTTCGGTTTCGGGCGGCTGCGCGAGTGATACTGCTAGTGCTGCCAGTGCATCTGCATAAGCGTTCTGGAGACGAGGGATATATTCGATATAGAACTCTTCAAAAGAATCTGCCATTCTGACGGCCTCCTGGTGGTATGGAATTAGATCTGGGTTCCTGACTTCATATTCTCCACGAACCTGGTTGACTATCAATTGAGAATCCCCAAAAGCTTCGAGATACTCGACCCCCAGCTCCTTGGCGAAACTGAGTCCAATGATGAGCGCATTGTACTCGGCTACATTATTGGAACATGGATTCGTCAGTGAATAAGCTCGAGGCATCACGTGCTTCCCTGGGGAAACTAAGACAACTCCAACTCCGGAAGTGACTTTAGGACATCCAGGGGTTACTGCCTTATTAATTGCTCTCGAAGCACCATCAAAGTATAGTTGCCATACTTGTTAGTGTGATGTGGTATTAACCTCGTGGGTTTCATCTGGCAAGTCATCGTACACTTCAACTGCGTCTGTTGTCGGGCTTGCTGCCAAAAGATCACAAATTGCTTGTCCTTTGACTGACTTCTGCTGTTTGAAGTGCAAATCATACTGGGACAAGAGAAGTGCCCACTTCGCTAACCGCCAATTCATCGAACCCGGTTGAGTCATGAATACCCGCACCGGATTAACATTAGCAATGACGTAAATCGTCTGGCCAACCAAGTAGTGTCGCATCTTCTGTACTGCGAATACCAACGCAAGACATTCTTTCTCGATCATCGGGTATCGAGACTCGGTGCCTATCAAGGTCCGACATAGATAATAGACTGCCTGTTCGTGACCATTATCATCGTCTTGTGCTAACAAAGCACTGACCGAATGGTTCATCGCCTTGATATAAATCAAGAACGGTTTACCTGATTTTGGTGCAACAAGAACAGGGGGATTCATCAGATATGCCTTGATATCTTCAAATGCTTTTTGGCAAGCATCGTCCCAAACAAATGACACGCCCTTCTTGTTTAACTTAGAGAACGGTTGGCATTTCCCAGAAAGATTTGAGATGAACCTCCTGATGTAAGCTAAACGCCCTTGCAATCCTCTGAGCTCTCTTAGATTTCTCGGAGGTTGCAATTCATTTATCGCCTTTACCTTATCCGGGTCAATGTGTATACCCTTAGTGGTGACGACGAATCCCAGGAATTTTCCGCTGGACATTCCGAGGAAGGATTTTGTGGGATTCATCTTCAATTGATGACTCCGCATGAGATCAAACATCGTTCTCAAGTCCTTGATGTGATCTTCTTTGTTGCGGCTTTTTACCACCAGATCATCAACGTAGCATTCAACTGTTTTCCTGAGGTGTTTCTGGAAAATCTTAGTCATTGCTCGTTGGTATGTGGCACCTGCATTCTTCAGACCGAATGGCATCACCGTGTAGCAGAAGACGCCGAGGGGTGTTCTGAACGCTGTATGCTTCTCGTCATCTGGGTGCATCTTGATTTGATTGTACCCTGAAAAGCCGTCCATGAAGGACATTCTCTCGAATCCGCATGTATTGTCGATAATTACATCCGTGATTGGGAGAGGAAAATCGTCTTTTGGACATGCTTCATTTAGGTTTCTGAAGTCAATGCAAATTCTGATTTTGCCATTCTTCTTCATAACGGGGACGATGTTGGCTAACCAGTCTGGATGTTGTTCCTCCCGGATAAATCCTGAGTCGATCAACTTTTTAACCTCCGCCTCGATGGCTTCCATAATCTGCGGACGAAACCGTCTTTGTTGTTGCTTGACAGGTTTAGCATCCGGCTTGATGTCGAGGCGGTGCATCGCCACATTGGGGTCTAGCCCTGGCATGTCTTCGTAGTTCCATGCGAAGACGTCGATGTATTCCCTGATAAGAGCAATTAACTCCTCTTTCTCATCTGGGGGAAGACTACTGCTGATAAATATGGGTTTTGGATTGTCTCATCGCCCATATTAACTTGGACTATTTCGTCCTCGGTGGGTGGTTCTCTCTGCTCGAACCTATCACCATACTGCATGTTTAGGTGATGAACCCATGGGTCCTCCCACGTTGGCATTTGATCGTCATCCTCCAGCGTAGATGGATCAGCTGTAGTCATGTTCGACATTAAGGCCTTGAACATTTCTCCCAAACTTGTGTCGGAATCTTCAGCTGAAGAATCCGGCAAGTACCGATCCTTGGCTTTGTTAGCAATTTGATCTATGATTTGCCAGCCACATTCGTCATCTGACGAAATGTAGCCTAAGCCCCTCTTGTGATGATAATAGCCCTCTGATTTACCCTTTGGTACATATGCCGCTTTGACTGGGACCCGTGAACCTCGATCGAAGTATAGACCTTCTCCGAGTGTGAAATCATATCCTTGTCTTTCCATGAGCTTGCGCGCTTCTGGACTGTACTTAGATAAATGTAGACCGGATTTGTCACCATCTTCATCCTCTCTTAGGAAATGATCTGGCACCGGAAGATTTTCTCCTTTACCGAAGATCACTTCTTTTTGTCCCCCTATTTTGGCGGGAATAATCTGAGTTGTTCCGAAAGAATGTTGGAGACGCTTCTTCGTTACATAGGATGATCTGAGCGGCATACATAATTCAGGATTATCGTATAATCCCTTTATCACATTATCAAGAGACAAGGAATACTCTAAATCACGATTTATTTCAATATCGGCAAGTTGCCAGTTACAACCGCCATCTGACGACTGTTCGTCGTCGAGATTGATTACAAAGGGTACAATGTCATTAAAAACAAAACCGCCATTGTAATCGAATCCGGCCTCGGAATCAGCTTCTTCTCCGCTGTCCGTGCCTTGGATCGATGGTTCCGTATCGGATTCGTTACCATAAAGGAGAGAATCTGTGAAATAATTCTCATACCCTTTGAATGGTTGCTTATCCGCGACCACTGTCCTAACCCTTCCATCAGTGTCGACATATTTCAGACACTGATGTAAGGTGGAGGGAACTATAACGTTACTATGGATCCAAGGCCGACCCAATAATAAGTTATAGGATGTCTCAGCATCTATCACGTAGCACGTGACCTCCGTCTTCAAATCGCCCATTTGGCACTTTATCCGGATCTTGCCCAAAGGTCTTGACCCGCTGGTGTTGAATCCGTATATGACTGTGCCCGTAGATGCCAACTTGCTGACTGGAATGCCAAGGCTATGCATCAGTCGAAGCGGCATAATACTCACAGCGGAGCCCGGATCCACTTGGATTCGGTTGACTTCGCTGGAGCCAATGTACCCGACGAAGTACAGGGGCCGATCATGATTTGAATTCTTCGTCTGCATGTCCTCTTTAGTAAAGGTGATGCAGGGAATGTTCTTGGCTGCCACATTACACTGTTGGGCTGACAGTTCCAATTCCTCGGGCGTTGGTTTGATTCGAGTAAGGAACACCTCTGAATCGGCCAAGGCTTCTTGCAAGGCTTCTCTAGTTTCCTTAGATAGCCGCAGCAATTCGTAAAGTGTTATCCTTGCTGGAATGTTGGCTAGCTGAGCCATGATGTCGAAGACACGCGGATTTTTCGAACTCCCCGGTTTATCTCCTCCAATTGGATGACTGAAGTGAGACTGCTTCGGGTTCTGAACCTCTTGGGATCCTTTGTCTTTCTGTTTATCTGCCGGCTGTCGTCGAACATCTTCAGTCGGTTTGGGAATTGGGATCACCCCCATCTCTGTGAGAGTCTGGGCTGGTCTCTGTTTTGTCACCCCTAGCTTAGCTGCTTGTTCATTATGTGACGGATAGTTGAAGTGGTACTGGTTCCCGCTTCTGGTGGTGAAGACTTCTTGTTCATCTTCAGAAAGTAGGAAAGCTGGGATTCCTTCGTCATCTTTTCCTGGGATGGCGGAAACTCCGTAGCAAGACTTCCCTTTCCCCTTGGACTTCTTCTTGGATGACGATCCAGCCCATTGTTCATCTTCAATCAGGTCGGGGTGAACCCAAAGGATTTCGCCGTTCGGGGCCGTGTGTGGCACTAGTCCCTTTTGGCGCTGTCCGTGTGGATCATCATTCACCGTCTTTATCCCAACTTTGGTGACGCGTTTTGGCTCGAACCAATCTGTAGGTACTGATCCAAAACTGATCGACACCGCATTTGCTCCCACATTCTTGGCCGGTTTTGGAGTTATGACCCCTACATAGATCAAGGCCTGGATTTTGTCCTTGAGGTGGTAGCAGGACTTCGTAGGGTGGTGGACCGCTCTGTGATATGCGCAGTACCTCGGGTCCGTCACCTTGGTGGCTCCTTCATGATCCACAATCGCAGGCAGCTGGATTTTGTTGTTCTCCAACAGATATTTGAAGATGCCGGGAACTTCATCATCTTTGAAGGAGTAGACTTTGGGAAACCTCGGCTCCGAAGACTTTTGCTTCTGAGGCCGTTGCTGCCAATGCGGCTGCGATTGCTGTGGAGCTCGTTGCTGCTGCTGCTGCTGTTGCTGAGGTTGCAATTGAAAGGTTTGGTTAGCATTAACAGCATTAACCTGAGCTTTACCTTTTCCCTTCTGATTGAAGTTCTGCTTCGGAGGATTTGTAGCCGGTTGGCCTCTCTCTGCCTTCTTTCTCCTAAGGAATCGCTCAGCTTGCTCGCCTTGGACCTTCAAGTCCTTCCATGTCTTGGATGGTGCTGTACCCATTGCTTCCAAAACATCCAGCGAGAGGTTGTAGTGGCAGGTTTGGAGGATGAACTCCTCGCTGATCGGGTCCCGGTAATTCATCGCCTTATTCCGGAACCTTTTGACGAAGACCTCGACTAATTCTCCGTCTTTCTGCTTTTCATCAAGCAACGATCCGATTGAGATCTCGGTGTCGTCGTCGAAGAAATTCGCGAGGAACTTCGTCTCCATGTCGTCCCAGCTGTTTATACTTCCTGGCTTGAGGCGACGATACCAATCGAAGGCGGCTCCGCGAAGAGTGCCAACGAATGACCGCACCATCAGAGGCTCATTACCAGAGATGACTCCCAAGTGCGATTTGAAATATATCAAATGCTGAGTAGGGGAACCCATCCCATTAAATGGCGTGAAGTTAATTAGACTGAACTTCGCCGGATATGGGATTGATTCCCACTCTCTTGGGTATGGACAATGAATGCCCGTCTTTTTTGTTTCTTGAGCGGAAATCAACGTATTGATTTTGCTCTCGAGGTTCTTAATTTTTAGGCTTTCACCTGTGTCTTCGCTAGCGTTATCATTACCACCCCCTGGATTGATGGGAGGATTATTAGCATTGCGAGCTTCATTTGTGTCCTCATCTTCCAGGTTGTTCTGGTTCTGACGACTTGGTTCACCTTGTTGGTGTCTCAATGCTTGGATCTGTTGGTCATGCATCTCTCTCATGTTTTGCATGGCCATCTGCATTTCAAACCTAAAGGTTTCCTGCTGCTTGGCGATGGCATCTTCAAGCATCTTGGCCACTTGCTCCGCGCTTATCATGAACGACTCGCGGGGCTGTCCTTCACTGGACACGGTGTTGTCAGATGCAACTGCTGAGCCGGCATCTGATTCTTCATCTCCCGAAGGTACTCTTGTTCGGACTCTACCATACGTCGCACGGATGATAGCTCCGGATTGAAGACGAGTTACACGTCGGGTTATTTCTGGAACCGCCTCAGGGTTGTCCTGAGTTGATGTTCCTGTGCTGGTCATGTTGGCGGTGACCCTTGAATGTTCACCGTCTTCGACCCTTGTTCTTCTTCGTTGGAAACGCCTATGCCTCGGCCTTGGCGCTCCAGTGCTAAGTCTTTCGAACACCGATACTCTTTTGGGGACTGTCTTAACACAGTTGCATTCCGACAGTACCGCCCGAATGAGCTTCGAGCAAGGACATTGTGTTTCGAGCCTTCGAGGGCTCCTCTTTCTGGTTTTACTCGTACCCCCGGCACGATAGTACAGCTCATCCGTTTGAAGGTCAGAGCAACCTATCGTGTGTTGGCACGATCTCTCAGGTATAACGTTGTTGTTATCAGATGACAGCGTTTCCTTCTGAGGATGAACTGTTTTCCTCGGACCATCCAGAGTCACACGCCTTGAAACGCGCCTTTGTGGGCGTGAATCTTCAGCGGGCTCTTGCACTTCTATGCGCAAAGTTGTACGCTTGGGCGCCGCGGTTTGCTCCCAGTGTTGAGGGTTGCGGCGACCCCCAGCATGCTGCATTGGTTGGGACTTCTTCATTGGCCCCAAGCGTTCTTGGACTGGAGCTTTACCTCGTTCCTTCGGAAGTGGGCCGAGGCGCTCCAAAACTGATTTTCTCTTCTGGGATGGTCCTGCGGGATCTCCCTGAGCAGTTGCAGAAATTACCGGCTGTTTAGATTGACTTGCCGGAGTTTGAATTTTTGGAGGCTGCGGTTGTCGCTCCTTGGTCTGAATTGTTGCTTCAGACTTTGGCCTCCAAACCTTGCGAGTTGGTGGCGGCTTTTTGACCACCTCCTTCTGCAACTTCCGACGGGCTTCTTCAGCTTTGGCCCGTGCTTGCGCCGATAACGCGCGCCGTTTGCGGATGCGCTCCTCCAACGTCGAGCGATTCCGTTTGACACGGACCCACTCCATTGTCGATGGTTTGGAGGAACCACCCTTCGCTTGCTGTTGAGGCTGTTTGCCTCGTTTGTTCTTCAGATCCGCATGATAGCGGACCCCGTCAACGGACTCCATGGCCTTGGCGAATTGCTTCGCGAGGCGTTGACGCTGCCTCTGGCGAGCTCTCTTGGAGAGAGTCACCACGCCTTCAATGGCGGATTTGACCTTCTTTGAGGTCGGTAGGGCCTCACTCAACGCAGCTTCGGTGTCGATTGGGGTGAGGTCGTCGTTGGTGGCTTCAGCTTCATCACACCAACGAACTTTTCTCTTGGAGGAGAACTTCTGGAACTTCTTGGACTTGGGGGAGGAGGTAGATCCGGATGAGGACACATACTCCTCGTATTTCTGCTGGTCGAATTCATACTCGACCTCCTCCACGACCGGGATCGAGATCCGCGGCTGCGACACTCCGATCTCGGCAGCGAGATCGGTGGCTCCCACAGTGGTCGCCAGATTGTTCGCGGGAAAAGTTAGATCTTTCTTCATTATCGATTCCATTGCACTCAGTTAACAACTTTATGCGTTACAAAGAGATCCGGTCTTTTTATAAGATCCGGCTTACAATGAAAATCAAAATAAAACAAAGAAATCAAAATTACAACTTCTCTCTTTTATCGAACAAATCACAAGATCCTGTTATCCGGTCTCTTGCTTTGTGGGTTGTTTGCCTGTGCCGGGGTTGATTACCGTGGACCACCGCACAATCTCGATCCGAACAGATCTACGTGGTATGACGGGTATTATCCCACCAAGGAGATAATAGCCGTGAGGGATCGTTTCACCAAGGAAACGCTCGCTCGAATCTCGGGATCTAAGAACCAAGCTTAGATCCGGAGTAGAACAACGTAGATCTGAGGATTAGTCTCTTCGAACTCCTGCCTTGTTTGTTGCGGGTGTTCGCCAAGAACTGAATCCAAGGGTTTAAGTCTCCAAGCCTTCACAAATCCGAGTTGAGGTGACAATCCGGCAGAGTTTCGGCTCTTCAGAAGTTTCAGAAAAAGTCCTCTCAAATGAACGAACACATGGCCTATTTATAGGCACTCAGAACTGTGCCCGCGCACAGTTCAGAGCCTAGCCACCCCTGGGTGGCTCGGCCTTGGCCGAGCCACCCTGGGGTGGCTCGGCTTTGGCCGAGCCACCTCAGGGTGGCTCGGCCTTGGCCGAGCCACCCAGGGGTGGCTCGGCTTGGGCCGAGCCACCCCGGGTTGGCTCGGTTTCGGCCGAGTTCCCGGGTGTTGGTTCGTTTCGTCGTTTTTTCGGTGTTTTCGGTTCTCCGTCGTTCGGATTTGATTTGGTTTCTGGAATCGACTCATTGACTTGATTCCAAATATGGCAGTTAATCCGTTTCTGAGTTCGAGTCCGGGATCGATCTTGATTCGATCGTTATATCACCGAGTTCGATCTTGTTTAGATGACTCGGTGATTCCCCGAAACGTTGGTTTGGTCCCGCACGTGCGAACGTGTTCCGTTGCTTGTGTGCCTCGTCGCCTCGTCGCTCGAATGTCCGTTGATTTGTCGAATCATTTGTGCCGAGCTAAGCTAAGGGACCTATAGGCAATTTTATACGCCTACAATTTGCTGTCGGGACCAAATGCAAGAGCTAGGTCAATAATCATGTGTTATAGCTCATGAAATCATTGGTTTTGAATTCGGCAAAGATATTTTGGCACGAGGTGTCGAACAGACCAAAATGGTTATAAATCATACGGACAACAACTCATGAAATCGTAGGTTTTGACATTTCTGACACCCGGCCGAAACATAAGAAAATAGTCAAAATTCACGGGTTACAGCTCACAAAATCATCGATATTGGATTTGGCAAAGATTTCTAGGGCCGAGTTGAAATGGTCCGAAACTGACGAAATGTGTCAGAAACCATGGGTTATAACTCACGAAATCGCGAGAAATGCACTCCACCTAATTGTTTGCACCAGGACGAACATGGTGGAAATGGACAAATTTCGTAGGTTATAGGCTATAGCTCACGATATCATGAAACTCCGCCGATTCATTTGCCGTTGGAAGAAACCGTCGAAGTTGGGGAAAAATCGTTGCCTATAGCTCACAAACTCATGAAATTCAAACAATGGGTTATAACACATGAAATCACGACTGGGATGAAACGGACCGAAGCGGTCGGAAAACATAGGTTATAACGCATGAAATCGTGATATTTGAACTCCGCCTAATTATTTGTTGTTGTGCCCAAACGCACGAGATGGGTCAATAATCACGTGTTATAGCTCATGAAATCATCGGTTTAGAATTCGGCAATGATATTTTTACACAGGATGTGAACAGACCAAAATGGTCAGAAATCGTATGGACAATAACTCATGAAATCGTCTGTTTTAAGTTTTCTGACACCCGGCTGAAACAGAAAAAATGGTCAAAATTCAAGTGTTACAGCTCATGAAATCGTCGGTTTTGGATTCGGCAAAGATTTCTGGCACCAGGTCAAAACAAACGGAAACTGACAAAATGTGTCAGAAACCATGGGTCATAGCTCACAAAATTGCGAAATATGCACTTCTTCTAATTGTTTCCATCGGGCCGAAAAGGGGTGCAAATGGACAAATTTTGTGGGTTATAGCTCACGAAATTGTGAAATTTTACTTCGCCGAGTCATTTGATGTCGGACGAAACCGTCGAAGTTGGGGAAATATTGTTGCCTATTGCTCACGAACTTGTGAAATTAGACCAATGGGTTATAACCCATGAAATCACGCCCGGGTTGAAACAAACTGAAACGGTCGGAAAACCATGGGTTATAACCAACGAAATCGTGATATTTGAATTCCGCCTAATTATTTTCTGTCGGCCCCAAACGCACGAGATGGGTCAATAATCACGAGTAATAGCTCGTGAAATCATCAGTTTTGAATTCGACAAAGTTGTTTTTACACGAGGCTTCGAACAAACCAAAATGGTCAGAAATCGTACGGATAATATCTCATAAAATCGTCGGTTTCAACATTTCGGACACCCGGCTAAAACAGAAGAAAATGCTCAAAATTCACATGTTACAACTCATAAAATCGTCAGTATTAAATTCGGCAAAGATTTCTAGCGCCGAGTCGAAACGGATTGAAACTGACGAAATCGTGGTTTATAGCTCACGAAATCGTGAAACTCCGCCGAGTCATTTGCCTTTTGATGAAACCGTCAAAGTTGGGGAAAAATCGTTGCCTATAGCTCACAAACTCGTGAAATTCGAACAATGGGTTATAACACATGAAATCACGCCTGGGTTGAAACGGACCGAAGCCGTCAGAAAACCGTGGTTTATAACCCATGAAATTGTGATATTTGAACTTTGCCTAATTATTTGTTGGCGGGCCCAAATGCACGAGATAGGTCAATAATCACATGTTATAGCTCATGAAATCATTGGTTTTTAATTCGGCAAAGTTATTTTTACACGGAATGTCGAACAAACCAAAATGGTTAGGAATCATATAGACAACAACTAATGAAATCGTCTGTTTCGACATTTTTAATACCTGGCCAAAACAGAAGAAAATGGTCAAAAATTATGGGTTACAGCTCATGAAATCGTCTGTTTTGGATTCGGCAAAGATTTATGGCACCGGGTCAAAACAAACTGAAACTGACAAAATGTTTCATAAACCATGAGTTATAGCTCACAAAATTGCTAAATATGTACTTCCCCTTATTGTTTTCATCGGGCCGAAAAGGGGAGTAAATTGACAAATTTTGTGGGTTATAGCTCACGAAATCGTGAAATTTTACTCCGCCGAGTCATTTGACGTCGGACGAAACCGTCGAAGTTGCGGAAAATTGTTGCATATTGCTCACGAACTTGTGAAATTAGAACAATGGGTTATAACCCATGAAATCACGCCCGGGTTGAAACAGACTGAAACGGTCGGAAAACCATGGGTTATAACCCACGAAATCACGATATTTGAACTCCGCCTAATTATTTTCTTCCGGCCCCAAATGCATGAGATGGGTCAATAATCACGAGTTATATCTCATGAAATCATCGGTTTTGAATTCAGCAAAGCTGTTTTTACACGGGGCGTCGAACAGACCAAAATGGTCAGAAATCGTACGGACAATATCTCATAAAATCGTCGGTTTCAACATTTCAGACACCCGGCTAAAACAGAAGAAAATGGTCAAAATTCACGGGTTACAACTCATAAAATCGTCGGTATTAAATTCGGTAAAGATTTATGGCGTCGAGTCGAAACGGACCGAAACTGACGAAATGTGTCAGAAACCATAGGTTATAGCTCATGAAATTACAAAATATGCACTCCGCCTAATTGTTTGTGCCGGGCCGAAAAGGGGTGGAAATGGACAAATTTCTTGGGTTATAGCTCACGAAATCGTGAAACTCCGCCGAGTCATTTGCCGTCGGACGAAACCGTCAAAGTTAGGGAAAATCGTTGCCTATAGCTCACAAACTCATGAAATTCGAACAATTGGTTATAATACATGAAATCACGCCATGGTTGAAACAGACTGAAGCGGTCGGAAAACCATGTGTTATAACCCATGAAATCGCGATATTTGAACTCCGCCTAATTATTTGTTGTTCGGCCCAAACACACAAGATGGGTCAATAATCACGTATTATAGCTCATGAAATCATCGTCGGAAAATATATTTTTACATAGGGCATCAAACAGACCAAAATGGTCAGAAATCATACGGATAATAACTTATGAAATCGTCAATTTTGACATTTTCGACACCCGACCAAAACAGAAGAAAATGGTCAAAATTCACGGGTTGCAGCTCATGAAATCGTCGGTTTTGATTTCAGCAAAGATTTTTGGCGCCGGGTTGAAACAAATCAAAACTGACAAAATGTGTCAGAAACCATGGGTTATATAGCTCACGAAATCGCAAAATATGCACTCCGGCTAATGGTTTTCATCGGGCCGAAAAGGGGTATAAATGGACAAATTTTATGTGTTATAGCTCACGAAATTGTGAAATTTTACTCCGCTGAGTCATTTGCCGTCGGATGAAACCGTTGAAGTTGGGGGAAAATCATTGCCTATAGCTCAGGAATTCGTGAAATTATAACAATGGGTTATAACCCATAAAATTGCTCTCTGGTTGAAACGGACAGAAGCGATGAGAAAACCCATGAAATCGCGATATTTGAACTCCGCTTAATTATTTGCTGTCGGGACCAAATGCACAATATGGGTCAATAATCACGTGTTATAGCTCGTGAAATCATCGATTTTGAATTTGGCAAAGATATTTCGACATGGGGTGTCAAACAGACCAAAATGGTTAGAAATCATACGGGAAATAGCTCATGAAATTGCCGGTTTTGACATTTCTGACACCCGGCCGAAACATAAGAAAATGGTCAAAATTCACGGGTTACAACTCACAAAATCATCGGTATTGGATTCTGCAAATATTTTTAGAGCCGAGTCGAAACGGACCGAAACTAACGAAATGTGTCAGAAACCATGGGTTATAGCTTACGAAATCGTGAAATATGCACTCCGCCTAATTGTTTGCACCAGGTCGAAAAGGGGTGGAAATGGACAAATTTCATGGGTTATATAGCTCATGATATCGTGAAACTCCGCCGATTCATTTGCTGTTGGAAGAAACCGTCGAAGTTGGGGAAAAATCGTTGCGTATAGCCCTATAGCTCACGAACTCGTGAAATTCGAACAATGGGTTATAACACATGAAATCACGACTGGGTTGAAACGGACCGAAGCTGTCGGAAAACATGGGTTATAACCCATGAAATCGCGATATTTGAACTCCGCCTAATTATTTGTTGTTGGACCCAAATGCACAAAATGGGTCAATAATCATGTGTTATAGCTCATGAAATCATCGGTTTAGAATTCGACTAAGATATTTTTACACAAGGCATTGAACAGACCAAAATGGTTAGAAATCGTATGGACAACAACTCATGAAATCGTTTATTTTGACATTTCCGACACTCGGCGGAAACAGAAGAAAATTGTCATAATTCATGGGTTACAGCTCATGAAATCATCGGTTTTGGATTCGGTAAAGATTTCTGGTGCCACGTCAAAACAAATCAAAACTAAAAAATGTGTCAGAAACCATGGGTCATAGCTCACAAAATTCAGAAATATGCACTTCGCCTAATTGTTTCCATCGGGCCGAAAAGGGGAGAAAAATCATTGCCTATGGCTCACGAACTCGTGAAATTCGAACAATGGGTTATAATACATGAAATCACGCCAGGGTTAAAACGGACCAAAGCGGTCGGAAAATCATGGGTTATAACCCATGAAATCGCGATATTTAAACTCTGTCTAATTATTTGTTGTAGAGCCCAAACACACAAGATGGGTCAATAATCACATGTTATAGCACATGAAATCATTGGTTTTGAATTCTATAAAGATATTTTTAAACGGGGCGTCGAACAAACCAAAATGGTTAGAAATCGTACAGATAAAAGCTTATGAAATCGTCGGTTTTGACATTTTTGACACTCGGCCGAAACACAAAAAAATGGTCAAAATTCACGGGTTACACCTCATGAAATCGTCGATTTTGAATTCAACAAAGATTTCTGGTGCCGAATTGAAACAAATCAAAACTAAAAAATATGTCAAAAACCATGGGTTATAGCTCATGAAATCGCGTAATATGCACTCCGCCTAATTGTTTCCATCGGGCCAAAAAAGGGTGTAAATGAACAAATTTTGTGGGTTATAGCTCACGAAATTGTGAAATTTTACTCCGCTGAGTCATTTTCCGTAGGATGAAACCGTCGAAGTTGTGGAAAAATCATTGCCTATAGCTCAGGAAATCGTGAAATTTGAACAATGGGTTATAACCCATGAAATTGCTCCCTGGTCGAAACGGACAAAAGCGAT
>BQKN01033720.1:0-15234 GCA_022839385.1 Asparagus kiusianus
CTGCACATTTGATATTAAATTAGCACGAACTAAACTTTACTTATACAAAATAATTCGTACCGTAAAAATAAATTAAAACAAGATAGTGGCAAGAGGGATCTTGCCTGCGAGACCATGGGGTCTGATGATGAGGCGGCGATGCTACTACAGATGTGGTACAACGGATCTGAACGGCACAGTCAACGGCGGGTCTGAGGTTGATCGAGCGGTGTATCTGAACTGCGACATCGGCGGCTCGAACGGGATGAAGGCAGCGGTGTTGGACGGAGCTCAGATCTGCAGTCGCCGGAGTTGGGCGAGGGCTGTGGCGATCTCGAGGCTGATGCAGATCTGGTGCAGGCGGAACTCGGCGTAAGCGACTTGGTCGGCGGGCTAGAGGAGGAGACGGGGGAGGAACAGCTCGCGAGGGGTGGTTGCTGGCCGGAGGAGGAGGCCGGCGAGGCGCTGGCGTTGGGCGGCTCGAGCGGCGGGGATGCGGAGACTGGCCGTGGCTGGCGAACAGGGGAAGAGGGGCGGGGTCGAGACAGCGGTGGAGGCGGATGGGGGTTGTGCTCGGCCGAGGAGTGGTGGATGGCGGCCTCGGGCTTGACGGTGCGGTCGTCGACGTGAGCGGCTGCAGGAGGCGGAAGGCGGCGAGCAGGGGTCTCGACGGCGGTGATGTTAGCCGGAGGGGAGCTGGCGGATCTGGCAGTCGAGCTCGTCGGTTGGCTGGCCGGCGTGGAGGTCGGTGTTGGTTTCGACGGATCTTCGTCGGGGAGAGGGGAGCGGAGAAAATAGAGAGGAGAGAGAAAAGAGTGGGGGCGGCGGGGTTTTGGTTTCGTGAACAGGAGAGAGAAAAAAAGGTGTTATATATATATAGTATAATATTAGGGTTAGGGTTAAGGTTAAAATAATTAAAATAAATATTTTTGGGTACTTAAAAATTAAACTAATTACCTAATAATTATCTACAATTAAAAACGTACATGTTGTGCCATTACAACAGTTGATACGAAATAGTCAAAATATACCCATATTGTACAATTAAACAGAAATAATTAATAATTAAAATATATTTACTTACATTTAAAATCAAATAATTATGGGATAATTATATACACATTAAAACGTACTAGTTATACTAATACGACAGATAATATGTAATAATAGAAATAATACAACTAATTATACAAATAATACGTAATTAATAATACAAAGTATTATACAAAATATTACGTAATAATATTAATAGTACAACATATTATTTAAAATAATATGTAATAGTACCGATAACACAACAAAGTAATTCCAAAAATTTTTACAACACAAAATAAATTTATAAATATCAAAATCATTTAAATAAATATATAATCAGATTTTTAAATCATAGAAAGTTTTATAAAATCGAGAAAAATATAAATACTTATTTATAAATAATAATTAAATATTTTAAAATACTAGAAAATTATTTTAACTAGTATCAAAATTCACGGTCATTACATATCCATAACGTAAAAAATCATCAATAAAGGTGATAAAATATTTTTTTAAAGGATGGAACATTTAAAGGTCCACATATATCGGTGTGTATTATTTCAAGGAGCTGTGTGCTTCTTGTGGCGGCTTTCTTAATTGTATGATTTGTATGTTTTCCTTTAATACAATCCACACAAATACCAAGATCGGTAAAATCCAAATTAGGAAGGATTTCATTCTTTACCAATCTTTGTATTCTTTCTTTGGAAATATATGTCCCAAACGTTTATGCCACAAATAAGCTGAACTTTCATCCACTAAACTTCATTTAGTTCCAACATTATGATGCAAGGTTAATAGAGTTTCAGCAAAAAGATTATCAAGCTTTAATTTGTATAAACCATCAGAGAGAACACCAGAACCAATAAGATGATTATGTTTAAACAAACTGAAACATCCATTTCCAAATTTAAAAGAGTAACCAACGGTATCAAGTTTAGACAAGGAAACTAAGTTGCGAGAAACAGTAGGTACATAAAGAGTTTGAAAAAGATCTAAATGATATCCAGTGTCTAAAAACAAGCGGTAGGTTCCAATGGCCTCAACTGGAGCTTTGACTCGATTACCCATGAAGATGGAATTTTCATTTGGATTTATGGTTTGGGTCGTAAGGAATCCCTACATCATATTTGAAACATGAGTGGTAGAACCAGAATCAATCCACCAAGTATTATAAGGAACTTCTGTTAGGTTTGATTCGAAACATACAAAAGAAAGAGGTTTACCTTTCTTTTCGAACCATGCCTTACGTTTCAGGCAATCTTTCTAATAGTGTCCAGGCTTCTTGCAGAAATGACACTTATCGTTCTTTCGTTCCTTCTTGTGAACTTGGACAGGAGACACATTATCTTTCAGTGCTCTTTTCTTGCCCTTTCCATTATACTTTCCTGGTTTCTTTCCAGCTCCTTGATGACCCATGAGATTAATTGAGTGAATTCCTTGTTTCTTAAGCCTTGCTTCCTCTTGAATGAGCATATTTTGCAATTCAGTCACATCCCACTTATCTTTTATAGTATTGTAGTTTATTTGGAATGGATCATACTCAGAAGGCAAGGAGTTTATGATAAACTGCACAAGGAAACTTTCACTCAATTCCATTCCTATAGATCTCAATCTTGCTGCTGTGTTTGTCATTTCAGTGACATGCTCATGCATGGTACGAGAACCATCGAACTTCATGGTGGTCAACGTACCCATTAATGTCCCTGCAATTGACTTATCAGCAGAGTTAGATTGCGAGATGTCTTCCACAAATTTCATAAATTCCTTTGCTTTATCAGTCTTAGGAATTGTGGACTTAATGTTGTTTGCTATCGTCATCCGCATGAACATTAAGCTAAGTCTATTTGATTTTTCCCAAGCATTATGAAAAAACCTTTCATCATCATTGCTAGAATCAGTAATAGCAGCGGGCTTGTCATATAGGAGTGCTGAATCAAGATCCAGAACACCTAGGTAAAACTGAATTTGTTCACTCCATTCATGAAAATTAAGCCCATTAAACTTTACAATAGACGAGGCATGCGAATGAAGAGAAATAAGTGCTGCAAATATATAGAATAATGGCATATTAATGCTTTGAGTTATAAACTTAAACTTAAACACATAATACATATTTAACTAACAGTCAAATTAAACAATAATTGTACATCGATGTTCTCCTTTGGGTGATCCATCAATGTACAACAATAAACATAATTGATGCTCAGTTTTGTTTCGTATAATTGTGAATTATATATACCCCAATTAGATATGTTTGCTATCTTTGGATAATCTAAACATATCTAATCAAATATATATTAATTAACCACAGTCATGTTTACAGATTATAAAATTTACCAATCAACCTTTGGACGATTCTTAAATATTTTATAATCAATAAACCTCAATTTACTCATGACAACATATATATACGTTTATGTCATTTCATTAGTAGCATCACTTATCATGAGTAATTGAAAATTATATATTACAATTTGACAAGCATGAAACTTCAAGGTGTGGCCACTTTGGTGACTAACAAACCATCCATGAGTAAATTATATTTCAAATTGTAATATTGACAACATGTAACAATGATCCCGCAAATTAACAATTCATAAAGATTAACAATATCGATGCATAATTAGAGCATTGACATAAATAGAAATATTATGCAGGCTAAATAAATTCAACATGCAGCAAAATAAAAAAATAGAAAAAACATCATTAGAAATCAGAGACCCCAAGAGGCCCAGGGCCCATCAAAGATTATTAATTGTAATATTGACAACATGTAACAATGATCCTGCAAATTAACAATTCATAAAGATTAACAATATCGATGCATAATTAGAGCATTGACATAAATAGAAATATTATGCAGGCTAAATAAACACAACATGCAGCAAAATAAAAAAAATAGAAAAAACATCATTAGAAATCAGAGATCCCAAGAGGCCCAGGCCCATCAAAGATTATTAATATTTGGTGTAGCCCTAGGGGTTTGAACACCAAACCTGTAGGCCAAATCCTCAAGCCTTACCACTAGGCTATTTACTCTAAAGTATTTAGTATACTCAAAATATGTATACATATTAATAGACATCAGTTTCGAATTTAAACAAGTTTCGAATTTTGCAGTGATTGTTCAATCAATTTAACACGATATTATCAAAACATTTATAGAATTCAATAATCAGCGGAAAAAATTTTAATTAGATAATTTTAAACATTTAATTAACAGTAAAAGAATTATTGATGGAAAATCATAAGTTTCTTAATCAAGGCTCTGATACCACATGTAAACATAACTCTTAAGCAAATCAAACTTCATGTTGATTTATTAATTATTATACCAAGATCTTAGAACAAATGATTTTCACTATGAACAACTAATTAAGAAAAACGTACCTTGATCCATGATTTGAAACTTGAAGAGAAATTGATTCAAAATGTACAACCTTGAAGACTTGAGTTTCTCTCCCTTAACCCTCTTAAAATATTCCGAAAATTTTCTTGATGGAGAGAAAATTTTCACACACATAGGTAGAGAGAGGACCAAGTCTTTAAATAGAGAAATACTCACACTCCATCAACATGAGTAGTTATCTTAATTGACCAATAGGAATTAGGCATAAAAACGTGATTAGTTAAAACATGACCAGTTTCAAAAACGTGAGAAAGTTAACTTGATCACTAAAGGTAGTTTTGCAAAATGTGGGTAGTTACAAAATAGTGGGAAACATGGGTCACTAAAAAATTCTAACAGTTCTCTGGGACCTTCGGACAACGGACAGAAAATATTGGGAAGAAGATTGTTAATTCTTCTTATTACACTCTTGGATCAAAATTAACAACCTACCATTTCACTTCTGGTCCTTTGAAACAATAGCTGTGATTGTGGAATCTTTTGGTGAATTTGTCTCAGCATGTAAAAACATTAAGGATAAGCTTAATGGTTTGAACGTTAATTAAGAGTGTTGGTGAGGGTCAAATCTCGAGCTGATATTACAAGTCTCAAATATATGAGTTTACTAGGGAGGTTATGCTCGATATCAAGCTAATTGATGTTGGTCAATATTCATTTGATGATCAACCGAAAGGTCTAAAGGTTCAAGGAGATGTGGTGATTGAAACCTCTTATAGTGAACAACATCCACACCTGGTGAGTGGAAAGCAAGCAGAGTCGAAGGAGGGTGACAAAGTTCAATCCAGTAAAGTTTGCTAAAAGGAAGGGCAAATATGTAATTGAGAAAGTTATGAATATGAATTTGAAGAGGTCTGCACAGCCAAAGAAAAAACAGGAGAGGATTTTTAAGGAGATAATTGGGGCCAAAATTGATTCTACAAATTCAGATTCAAATCTTTCTGTTTCTGCTATTCCATTTGATCAGGCTGTTACCAAAAAAATGGAATGGTACGAAGACTTTAATTGAAAAAGCCGCATGGGCTAAATACAAACGCATGTAATTGGAACAGAAATAAGTTTGAGAGTTCATCTGCTCTTTTCTTGCTACTAGAAAAAGAAGGAAGCTCTAATCATGCACCTGCTCACTCGTCTTCTCTTTCAGGACCTTCAGGTCCACTTGCCTTCACTAAGAAATCTTCTCAGCTCTAGAAAAGATCTCCTCGAAAGGCCATCTTTAGTCACAAGCATGGGAGCTGTCTCTAACATATTGATTCTTCAAAGAAAACTCAGTCCAGCTCCAAGAAAGGTACTTCCTAACCATCATTCTCTTCATCTTCCTCATATGACGTGCCTTTGAATTCCTTAAACAAAGAAACTTGCGTAACATTATTGTTAATTGTTGTCTTAAAAATCCTCTTGTTGAGTTTGACATTGAGAAACTGAAAGCTAAAGAGGTTGGTATAGCAAATGAGGGGGTTTGCTAAGTCTCTAAAGTCTATGCTTAGTAGTGTGATGTGTTTTACATGTTTTATAATGAAATTTAGCTCATAGAATGTCAGGGGTCTAAATATGTTGGAATATTCAAGCAGCGGAAGATAAAACTTAAACAATCAAGAAACCCTAAATCTAAACAAGCAATCAAGACAAACAACAAACGACAAGATTTAACGTGGTTCCACGTGATCAAGATGATCCGCGTACGTCCACGTGGAGAAAGGGGAAGATCTTATTTCTTTTGAGAAGAGATTACAAGAGGTTGAAACGACACACCCCTAACAATGATGGAATATAGATCTTTTTCTTTCTTTCTTGTTTTCAAACCCATGGATTGATACAATATATATAGAAATTGATTTTGCTCAATCCTATTAGAATTCTAACTTGATCCTAATTGGATTTTCCAATTTAATTAATTCCTTCAATCAAATCCTTATTAGGATAGTATACCTAATCCTAATTAGAGTCCAGACCCAATCCTGCTTCTCAACTGATTTGAGTCATCACGAACTCAACAATCTCCACCTTGACTGACATCATGTTGAATTAATCCTTCGTAAAGATTTTCCAAAATCAACCCTCACTTTATACAACTCCCTCCCAGGAATATTTCTCCAAAGTTACTTCTAAAGAACGTGGATGAAGTCCAAAGATGCTTTGAACTTCTCCACTGGAATGACCTTTATTATCATATCCGCCAGATTCTTCTTTGTACTAATCTTCACCAATTCGATCACTTTTTCCTTGTTAATCCACTCTCAGATCTTGTGATACTTGATGTCAATGTGCTTCGTCCGCTTGTGATACCTCTGATCCTTCGTAAGATGGATCACATTCTGACTGTCATAATAAATAGGTACTGAATCCTGCATGATGTCAAACATCCTAACCAAGCCCCGCAACCACAGAGCTTCCTTCGATGCCTCCACTGTAGCTATGTACTCCGCCTCAGTCGTCGAAAAGGCCACAGTTTCTTGTAACTCAGCCTTCCAACTAATGACACAATTAGAAACTGTGAATACATACCTTGTCGTTGACCTCCACTGATCAAGGTCATCTGCGTAATCTGCATCGACATATCGCTGTAGTTTCTTGGACCCCTTATCCTCCAAAGACTGAATAAGCCCACAATTGCAGTCCCTCGTAGATAATGCAAAATCCACTTCACCGCCTCCCAATGCTGATTTTCTGGATTTAACATGAATCGACTTACTGAACTTACTGCATAGGCTAAGTCATGCCTAGTGCAAACCATAACATACATCAGCGATCCCACCACACTCGCATATGATATCTGAGACATCTTTTCCTACTCCTCAACTATTTGTGGACACTGCTCTGAGGATAATTTGAAGTGACCGACTAAAGGAGTAAAAACTGATCATGCTTCATCCATGTTGAACCTTTTCAACACCTTGAGAATATAATTTTCTTGGGACAACCAAAGTTTGTCAAAAACCTATCTCGTGAGATCTCCATACTTAAGATCTTCTTGACTGCTCCCATATCCTTCATGTCAAACTCCATCCTCAGCAACTGCTTGACTTCCTCGATTTGTGCCCTTTCCTTTTGCAACTATCAGCATATCATCCACATATAATAGCAAATATGTTGGATGCCCAGTCTGTCTATAATAGACACAATCATCATACTCACATCGATTGAAGCCGACATTGATCATGAATAAGTCAAAGAGTTCGTACCACTGCCTCAGAGATTGTTTGAGCCCGTACACAGACCACTTAAGAAGACAAACCTTGTCCTCTTCACCTTTGCGGAGATATCCCTCAGGTTGCCTCATGTAAATTTGCT
Organism: Asparagus kiusianus; assembly: GCA_022839385.1. Classification (NCBI taxonomy): domain Eukaryota; kingdom Viridiplantae; phylum Streptophyta; class Magnoliopsida; order Asparagales; family Asparagaceae; genus Asparagus; species Asparagus kiusianus. The sequence continues at coordinate 7,715 of BQKN01033720.1, forward strand.
CCTCCAATTCGCCATGTAGAAATACTATTTTAACGTCCATCTGCTCCAACCCCAAATCATATTGTGCAACAATAGCCAACAACAAACGAATGGATGTATGTTTGACTACGGGAGAAAAAATCTCATTGTAGTCCACTCCTTCCTTCTGAGCATATCCCTTGACAACCAACCTTGGTTTGAATTACTCACCATCTTTCTTCCGAAAGATCCACTTGCAACCAATAGCCTTTGAGCCTATTGGAAGATTAACCAGAACCCACGTCTGATTCTTCTCTAAAGACCCCATCTCCTGCTCTATGGCTGTAATCCACCTGTCACGATCACCTGCTTCAACAGCCTCTCTGTAGCTACATGGGTCTCTAGCTTCTGTGAATAAAGTAAAAGATACGTGATCATCGTCTTCCCAACCATATCTAGTAGGTAGCACCACTGTACGGCTCGAGCATCTCAATGCTATTGGTTGCTCCTCCTATGTAGTAGCTCTGTCTCCACACCGGTTGGAGTCTCATCAGTAGGCCATTAGGGCTTGTAGGGCTTTCTGAAAACTCCACCTCCTGTACCTAAGAATCTATAGAAGCATTTGGAGCTCCACCTTGCGCCTTGTCTTTTGTCTTCGAATCTGCCCGCATGATAGCTGTAGGCGTCAAAAATTGCCTATAGGTCCCTGAACATAGCTCAAGATGAAGAGAAGATGAAGAATGTCATCATCTAAGTCAGGGAGATCGACCAAAGCGAAAGGAAGCAAAACAAGAACACAAAATAACACAACAAGAAGACCTGAAGTTGTCTCACAATTGGTGAGACAACATTCACTATCTCGGGTCTGAGATAATGTTTACTGTCTCGAATGCACGAGATAGTGTAAGACGTCTCGCCAATTGTGAGACAATTACCCTGGTTTTTTTTTGACGGTTTTGCAACTTTTTAGAGGTCCACGTGGCTCCATAATTGCTTTAAAACGTGCATGGACGGTTATGACTGTGAAATACGCCCACTACCCTCCATAAACACGACATTTATTACAATTTAAGAGAGTGGCCAAACATTACAAATTGGCTGGAACCACCTCCTTTGGCCGAGATAGTAAACACTGTCTCACCCAAAAGAGATGATGATCACTAATTGTTTCAACTCCTTTTTGATGGTTACGACATCCAATGGCTATAAATTACCCCCTTGGCACACTTGTACAGGAGATAGAGCATTGAGCATGAAGCAGAGGCAAGCTTTTGGCGAACTTTGAGAGCAAGAGAGAGAGAGAGAGAGTCGTATTCCACTTTCAAGTAATTTCAAGATCCCTTCGGTGTTTCCTCGAGTTCAAACATAGAATTTATCTTGAGAAAGTATTTATCTTACTTTACTAAGATATTTGCTTCTGTTCTTGTTTCCACATCGAAACATCAGCATCAAACCTTCTTCGCATCCGACTTGGATCGTTGATTCGGTGGTCCATGGATTACGCATCCCTGACACAAGCAAAGATCCCACGCAAGCAGGAGCTACTACGTAGGAGTTTCTGCTTGTGATTCTAAGGAACACCAATTATTTATTTTATTGTAAAGAGAAGTTTTATGAGTGTAAGGCTCACTCTTTTGTTTCCGTTAAAACATTTGTAATGGAATCTGCAATGAAAATCATTCCCGACGCAAACACGTTGGCAATCACAGTGGGAGTCAACAATCTCGGCGTCGAGGTTAGAGTGTTGCAACCGATCAAGATCTCGGTTGACTCAATGGTCGAATACGAATTCGACCAAGCAAAGTTTGAGCAGTATCTCTCCTCGTCTTCATCAAGGTCTTCCTCCCCTTGCAAGTGCAAGAAGATTTCAGCTTCGAAGAAGGTTTTTCGATCTTCAACTCCGATGAAGTCTATGGGTGACGACTCTCACCCAACTATTATTGAGGCTTCCCGTCACAACTCTGATACCAAATGAAATTATCCTAGAGCGGGGGAGGGGGAGGGGTAAATAAGGTATATGCTAATCTAATTCGATATTAATGCTAAATTAAAACTTATTAATAATATCCTAGCAATTATGATATACAACAAGATATATGAGTAATGATATGCAATTAAACTAAGGGTGATATAAACATGAGACAATGATGATATAGAATAAAATAAATAATAAGCACAAATAATACGCCAAGACAAACTCAAACACATAATGTGGTCACAGAGTTCGGTCACTTCCGACCTACGTCTCTGCTCCCAACTCTCGAGGAGAATCTCTATTATCACAACCGATTTTCAACATTCACCAAAAATGTTTACAACTCACACAATCAGTTTTCTAGTTCACCGAAAACTTTCACAACTCACATAATTGTAATCACACAATACACCCTCTAAGTGTTGGCCTGGCTCGTGTTGACTTCATCAAGTGCTCGGATTTATTACCTCTCTCTAGGCTTTACTACCAACAGTTCATTGTAATGGCCGGAGAATTAGGGGAAACACTTGAAAAATTCCCAACACTTATGAACTTGGAACTATCGGGTCACCTCGTGCCATTGACGGGCTTCTCATTTGCATTCCTCCAGAGTTTGTAATAAAGTAACATTTGGGTCTGCAACACTGAGTGTCGTCATCAAGTCGGAATGATAGAGTACCAACCATGCCATTAGATATGTGTATGGCAATTCAATCTTGGCGGTGGGGATTTCGCTTGAAGGTTTGCTTCCTTCTTGCGTGTAGCCGGTGACCAAGTGTTGGAACTTGCTGTGAATGTCGACGATCATCATTAGAAGCAAGGAAAGTTTATGCCCAACTACAAGCCCGACGACCGGAAACAGGACCTCAATTGGCAGTGCGTCAGATGGTTGGTGCGAAACCACACACTTCTTCAGCCAAATAGCTAGGTACCTCGCCAAGAGAGTAGCCGGCTGAATCTGATTCTGAGCATGCCACAAGAACGTCTCAAACTTCATACCCCTAGGAAACTTGCCTTCACCCGAGCAGGTAAGTATAAGATTGGGCGTTTATCCTCACAATCAACTGGTTGATCTCAGACGGGGTTAGAGGGGCCAGCTTGCAGATTTTGTTGCCTGAATGGTCTTTGAGATGCTTGAATAAGTAATCGGCAAATTGCTTCAAACTAAACTGAGGAGATTTCTGTAGGATCTGATCTAATCACACTTAAACACTAGAGGGGAGGGGAGGGGGGGAGTGAATAGTATTTCTTTAAAATTTTATGCAAAGAAGATAATAATTTACAAAGAAGATAGCATAAACACAGAAAATCATAATTATAAACACATACTTTTATACTGGTTCCACCTCCCAGGTGTACATCCAGTCCCCAAGTAAATCTCACTTGAGAGTTTCACTATGATTTTGAAAAACTTAGAAAACCAAATAGCAAACCTGACCAATTTGCAAGTCCCTACAAATTAAACACAATCTCTTCACCAAGAGATCACACCACTCACACCCGTGAGAACACTTGCCTTGTAACAGCTCAATTCCTATAAGCCTTGAGTGTATTGTAATGTGTAATAGTGACTTTAGGAACTTTTTAATATCTGGAAAATTACCTAAATAAGTTGTATATAGGATGAGGATCAAAGGCTATTTCAGAAATTGATTTTTCTCAACACTTAGGCAAATATCTGAATTTTGAACTCTTGAGAATGCACAAATGTTAAAGCTTATGGATCGGAATCAATGTGCCAAATTTTTGAACTTATAGCCTATTTATATCCCTTGAAAATATAATTTTTTAAACAAAATAAACAGATATAAACAACTATATATAGTTTCAAATTCAAATTCAGATATACAGAAAAACTGTATCTATAGTCGACTACAAGACATAGTAATCGACTACTCTGTGTTAATTCTCATTCTGTAAAGTCTAGAAAATTGCTTAGTAGTTGACTATAATGATCATTAGTCGACTATTTTGTAAAACAGAAAGTCTAGAAATCAAAATTCGAAACTGAGTAGTCGACTACAATTTTTAGTAGTCGACTACTCTGTAAAAAACAAATACTCTAAAATTCTAAATTGGATCATAGTAGTCGATTATAATCAGTTATAGTCGACTACTCTGTAATATTTCAGAAACTTATATTTTGATCTAAGACTTTAGTAGTCGACTACTAATCTAATTAGTCGACTATTAAGGGTTCAAAATGTTATGTATAAAATATTTTGAGACTCATTAATTGACTAAATACTCTAATGGTTAACATAGGGGATTTCTATTATTAACCAACACATTAAGCCTATGTTAATGTGTTCTAATCTCTATGTGCGTGTATGTGTGAGTGATCAAAGCTTGTACAATTTTTCTAGGTAAAGAAAATATAAAATTATATGGATGTATAAGCTCTTCATCTTCTTTACTTCATGATGCCTTGAACTCATCTTGCACTTGTTCATGTTGATAGCTGTATTGAAATGTTAGTGCATAATAATACACATAGTGATTCATATTATGAATAAATTGTTATCATCAAAATTATATCATGGGGACATGATATCCAACATTCTCCCCCTTTTTGATGATGACAAACAATTTATTCATATGTAAGTATATTCTAAAAGAATTAAACATTTATGAACAAATATACTTACTCCCCCTGCATAAAAGCATATTAGAGTTTACAATTCATATTTTTGAGTCTATATAGCATAACATTGATACCATTCTCCCCCTTTGTCATTAACAAAAAGAAATAAACATCTATGCTAAACATGTCATAATATCCTCTTCATGAGCCAAAACTTCAAAAAGATCTTCTAGATTGTGAACATGGTCCATTACTTCACCCATCCATATGGATAGGCAAAGGCTGACCATAAATACCAAAATTTCAACAATATCCATCTTCACAATCTGTTTTTAAGATAGTAGCTCATGAACAAACTATTGGATATAAACAAAACAACCATAATAATAAGAATCACACATACATACATAGTTTTTTTAAAACATGTAAACACAAACATAGTAGAAATATACATAAGTCTTAAAGCAAATAACTAGCACATAGTTTTTGACACATAATCTTAAACAAACCAAGTTAACACATAATTTTTACCACAAACTTGAAACTAAGCCAAACACTACATGATGCATGCATGGTCCTTTAACATGAAGGTCCTGGAGGAGGTGGATGTCCTTGGAAAAATACACTGAGCTTCATATCCAAGTTATCAAATTTCTTGATTAAATCCTCCTGATTACTGATGATGTAAGTGTTCTGAACATAAGGGTTCGCCGACCAGTCTGTAACTCAAGGATGCGTGCAGACAATGTGTTATATTGCACATCCGAGAAGCAAGAAGGTTCTGATTGCATTTGAGGTGGTGGTTGTCTAGAGGAAGGGGCTGCATGACTTGAGGATTGTGGAATATCTTGAGGAATTTATTCTTGAGGAGGGTGAGGCTCATCTTGGGGATTTTGATCATGAAGTTCAAAGTTAGTTAACTTTATCCTAGTTAGGGCATTAGAGTCAAAGAACTCAATGGAACGAACTACAAAATTTTCTAACTCAAGATCGACATGAAATTTATCAAAGACCTTGTTAAAAATGCACCATAAGGAAGAAATCCTTTTGGTATAGTTAAGAGATTATCATAATTAACTTCAGCCCAATTAACTTGAATATTCCCCATTATAGCATATAAGGCTTTTGTTAAATCTAGGAAAATAAAATGAAAACACTCTATTTTTGGAAACATATTATAGGCTAAGATTCGAGCAATGAAACGAGGAATTGGACGGAGTTTATTTGAATTATTTAAAGGTTTAGCATAACCCAGAAGAAAAATATGATTAGATAGCAAATTTTAATCATTCATTTTGATTGATCTAAGAGATACACCTTTGAAGGGAATGTTAAAATTTTTCCAATTAACTTAGAAGTCAATTCAATTTCTTTCCCTTTCACAAGTGTAGTTAATTTTTTAGTTTCGCTAATAGTTCCTACACGAGTGATGTTTGTGAAGAACAGTTGAACTAAACAAGGATAAGTGGTTTTTTATTTTCGAATGAAAATAACTCGAGCAATCCCACATTTTCAAAGTGTAAACCAAAGTTCCAAGTAATAAAATCATTAAATTTCACAAAACGTCCTGGAAGAACTTCAAATGTAGATTTATTGTTAAAGTCTTCAAGTAAATCAAGACTTTTTAAATAGATAATGGTTTCATCATCAACACTTGTATGAACTTGCTTAGCCTTCTTTGCTCTAGACATGATAAATCAAAAAAAAAAAAAACAAGAACTTGGAAAGATCAAGTTGAAGAACTTACCAAGCTGATGAGAACCCTAGAAATAGACGTAGTAGTCAACCAATACTGGTTGTAGTTGACTACAAGAACTGAAAAACTCAAGAAAAACAAAGAACTTGAGGATAAGTTTTGGAGAAAATGAAAGATTGATGATGCCCTAACCTGGATTCAGTGGGTTCTGAAGTGGGAAAGAAGATGAATCAGTTTTTGGTAAGTGAGAGAGTGGGTAGTTTAGGATTTAGGGTAGTTTTAGTAACTTTAAAAATGTATGGTCAAGATTTGATCAAAAAAATCAAATGAATGGTTAAGATTTGATCTAAATAGAATTTGATATAGGGTTAGGATTGATCAGGTTAAAAAAGAGTGGTTGAGATGAAGTTCACTTAAGTAGAATGGGTGGGTTTTGGATTTGATAGATAAAAAATCCAATATGCTAAAAAACTATAAATGTGAAAAATCTGTGCATGTAGCCGACTACTAAGAAAAATAGTCGACTACAATATAATCGACAGAATTCTGGATTTCAGATTTAACTCAAAATAGTCAACTACAGGTTAAATTAGTCGACTACACTGTAACTGACAAAATTCTAGATTTCAGATTTAACTCAGAATAGTCGACTACAGGTCAAATTAGTCGACTATACTGTAATCAACAAAAAGTCTTATATGCAATGCTTGTGCATGTAGTCGACTACTAACTTGATTAGTCGACTATTAAGGTTGAATATGCATATGTATTGATTTTAAAGCTTAGTTTAAATCTTCCAAAATACATATACGTAATTCTCTTTTTAATTTAACATTCATTTCTTCTTTTAAAGGTTTTGTTAATATATCAGCAATTTGTTTATCGGTTGAAATAAAATCTAAAGAAATAATACCTTTTAGTACATTATCACGAAAAAAATGATGTCTTATGTCAATATGTTTTATAAGTGAATGTTGAATAGGATTTTTAGGTAAATTAATGGTACTAGTATTGTCACACATTATTGATGATGTGGGACAAACTATACCATAATCAGATAAAGTTTGTTTTATCCATAAAACTTGAGCATATGCAAGACTAGCAGCAATATATTCTGTTTCAGTAGTTGATAATGATACTGAATTTTACTTTTTACTAAACCAAGATATAAGTGAATGTCCAAAGAAATGACATGTACCACTTGTACTTTTTCTATCGGATTTACATTCGGTAAAATCAGCATCACTATATGATAATAAGTGTAAGACCCCGTTGATTTTGACAACTTTCAAGTGTGAATATGAGTG